>JALKBU010000869.1:0-22261 GCA_023091735.1 Trichomonas tenax | reverse complement strand
AAAAGTAGTAAAAACAAAAAAAGATAAATTAGAAATTAATCATCATAAATATGAGGTAATGTTTGATAAAGAAAAAATATGTCAAGGCCTAAAGCTTGGCCACTCGAGGGCTTTGGAAGTCTCAGGCAGACCTCGCCATGCATCGAATCTGATGCTGGAGGTAGAGGCGGCTTCTGTAGGCTGAGTCCTTCTTGCTAGGGCGTAGCTTGGCCACTCGAGGGCTTTGGAAGTCTCAGGCAGACCTCGCCATGCATCGAATCTGATGCTGGAGGTAGAGGCGGCTTCTGTAGGCTGAGTCCTTCTTGCTAGGGCGTAGCTTGGCCACTCGAGGGCTTTGGAAGTCTCAGGCAGACCTCGCCATGCATCGAATCTGATGCTGGAGGTAGAGGCGGCTTCTGTAGGCTGAGTCCTTCTTGCTAGGGCGTAGCTTGGCCACTCGAGGGCTTTGGAAGTCTCAAGCAGACCTCGCCCAATAATATTCTCGCAACAATTTAACCATGCATAAATATCGATGTTTTCTTACCAATTACCAGTTAGGTATATGCTCGTTGATGATAGAGTTGTGGCTCGTCAACAACACTAACCTGAATGTATTGGTTAGACTTCAAAGATATTTATGACACTTTTTATAAAGGTGACAATTTACCCTCTCAAAAAGTGATAGTTTATTCATGAAAAGTGACTTTAAGGTTTCCGTGTCACTTTTTGGTGTTCACTTTTGTCCTAGACTCTTTTCTATCGTAACATTTTTATTTATTTTTTTGCTATTTTTGGGATTTCGTTTTCAAGCTGTTTCCTTTTAGATATGTCATAGCCAAGCCCTTCGGAGTAGTGTTTATTGACAATTAATGACTTTTACTGTATGAAACTAATTCCTTCATTTATTGTTTGTTCTCTGATTCTTTGCTTTTATCTTTATAATAGATAAACAAATATATAGGGCAGTAATAGGTTAAATGTGTTATCTTACAAGAAACGCCGAAATTCCAAATAATATTTTAGAAATGTAAAACACTTAAGGATCTAGATCAATAAATTTACTCCTTTTATAGAGGAATATAATGTCTGAAAGCCTTTTTAGAGGTATAAAAAATAACATGATTAGAACGATCTTTGAGGGGTTAAATTCCGTTGCCCGCGGTGAGTAATATGATAATGATTCGAGGTTAGTAATCTTTCGATATATTACTCGTATTTGATATGAACGTAATAAACAATATACGTTTGACGTATGTAGTCAAAACGATAAATTAACGAACCATATTGAAATAATGATTCTAAAAGTCAGTAAAAATGAACTCTTATATGAAAATATGAACTTGAGAATTCTTGTGAATATTATCATAGCTTTGTTGAAATGAATTTCTCCCATGCGATTATTTTTCGATTATCGAGGAATTTAAGTCTATTGAAATATTCATTCCTTTTCTTTTTGTCATTACTGTGATCCGCTATATTGTAGCACAGGAATAATGTTGATTTGTCACATTGATTCTTCTCTAATGCTTTGTCTAATTTTATCAAAATATCTATATTTAACTCTGGATACTTTTGTAATAAAAATCTAATATAATTACATATGGCTTCGTTGCCACCGTATTGTCCAAATTGACTAATTGCGAATTCTATCTCGTTTTGTGGTTCAAATTGCATAAATTGTAGCATTTCGGCTCTCAATGTCCAAGCACTAGAATTTTTGTAGTTTTTCTTGATGAAATATGCTGACAAATCGAAAGCTTTGCTGTAACATTTGTGAGAATTTGCAATTTTTGAGACACAAGACCATGCATGAAAATTTCTCTCATCTGAAGCGATTATGATTTTTATATCATCGAAAGTTACTTCAGATGCATCGTCTCTTTCCTGAAGCCAAAACCGAAAATTCCAAATTTGGTATGATTTAAAAGCTAATGGAGCCATTCTTACGAAAAACTGTAATTCATAGTCTGTGCTGATATTCAATTCGGTGACTGTTTTCTGTCTAAGCCACCAAGCAATTATATCCGTTGGATCTTGGAGTAAAACTATAAAAGCGACTGCTAACGATCTGCAGGAGTACTCCTGTGCCTCCAAAATAGCGCGGAAGTATTGTAATAATTCTGAATTATAATCGATCGAAGATCCTTCGGTTTTGGACAAAAATAGTTCAACAGGTACAGGTTTCAAGTCCCTGAATTTCTCAAAATTAAGCTGTTTCTCGTCAATGAGAAATTCTTTCTCTAAGTCCGGAAAGTGAATCAAACTCGAGAAAATTTTTTGTCAGAAAAAAAATCTTTTGTAATTTTCGATTTCTGCAAATTTGGCTATTGTGTAATATTCTATGTATGGTATAATATTCTAAACCTAATTATACACTTTTTCTCAAATCTTTTCAATTTTCCAAAGTTAAAAGATTGTAACAAAACACATAAGAATCTTGAAAAAAATATTAAAAATAGAAATTTATTAAAATTTAAATCCATGACTATGATTTATTATGGATGTAGAAAATGGAGCCTTAATAAAAAATTGTTTTATTCATATTATGTTATTGATCAATCTTGGATATTTCTCTTTGAGATTTTATTCTTTGAGCACAAGCTTGATACTTCATTTTCATTAATTTTCGAAATGATACGATATCATATCTCTGTTTTATTTGAATGTCTGAATATTTTTCTACTTATTTTTCCAGAAATTAGGCACTATGTATTTAACAATGTATTCAATTCATGGGAAGATATTTGATTTTGGTACCGATTCCAAATATTGATATCAATAAGGAACAACTGTTTATATTCTAAATATAAACAACATAGTACGGCTCTATTAATCTTGCAAAGTTATAGGCTTCAAAAATCATATTTCATTTCCAAAATATTTAAATAATTGACGAAAATCAATTCTGTCTCAGCCAAATCATTATGCAACTACTGAAGATATATTGCTGTCAAATCCGCACAAAAAGTGACAAAATGAGCAATGTTGCTGCGCAAAACTCTGAGCTGTATAGAATGGCATGTTAACAGGCTAAAAGGAGCAGGGTGCTAAAGTGTTCTCACTGCAATCATCCTGCACCATTTCACCATCATTTTAATTTCATCAGTAATATTTTCCTTCAAATGCAACTAAATCCATTCTTTACTCCTTTCCATGGGATCTATTAGGTGATTAGAATCATGTGACATATAATTCTTTCTTTTTACAATAGAAAATTATCGAAATTTATTAAAGCTTTATTTTTATTTTAAAAACTTACAATTTTTTAAAGCTGCTTATATCATATTACCTTTGGCTGTATTTGAAACGTCATCTTACTATGTGTTTGAGTATGATATTAAATTGTGTGTGGAAAAAATTGGTATGCGCAAACATTTTGGTGTGTTGACTATATCAGGCTATCATTAGAAAAGGGGTTCCAATGCTTTCATTTCGATTTTGCTGTATTTATAAAGGTTTATCAATATCCTTCATATCTTACTAATAAACCATGGGATTTTACAGAAAATTTTTGTGCAAAACATCAAACAATGCAAAAATGAGTGAATTTTTGTCCTGTTTAAGGTTTTTCTAGACGGTTTTTGCGCATTCCCTAAATTTGCGCAACAATGCGCAAAGTATTCAATATTGCGCAGATTTAACAGGTATATGAAGATAAATATGCGCAACCGTCCGGGTCACTTTTGTACGTTATTTGAGTTTCTTCCCCATTGGGAAAACAAAAAAAGATCATGGCCCGAGGAAAAGCCTCCGGCCATATGACAAACACAAATAAAGGAACTAAAAATGCTGAACTTATCAAAAAGTGAAAATAGCATTGATTTATTACATTACAAGCAATAAAACTACGAAATCCCCATTTTTGCGGTATTGAAATCGGGCGTTGCTTTTCCCCAAAATTGAGTTCCCCCCAACTAAAAAATGTGTGGAGGGTATTAAATTTTGTGTCACCTTTTGGGGAATTGAGAGGAAAGATGGGGATACGGAGAAAGGCATTTAGTTTTCTTTGAAATTGAAACCATGAATTTGCGGTGTATTTTCCCATCTAATGTATGATTCCCCACTGTAAAAAGTTTTCCCCATTTTCCAAAAAAATACTTTTTATTGTAAAATATAATTTTTTCCCCATTTGGGGACTCAAGTGGGGAAGACCCCCATATGGGAATTGGGGAAAAGCCCGATGGTTGAGTATGCGGCACTTACGCATTTTCCAATGGCGTATTTTTTGGACATACGCAAAACAGTGACGCACTTGCGATTTGTAAAATAAAAATAATTTTTTATTATAGGCAGACAATGTTAAAATGGAAGTTTCATTAAACGGTAAATATATTTCATAATAGCTCTTGCCATAGAATCAGTCATAAAATATATTACTTTCCTATCAATAATCCATAGTGCGTGTTCAATTTTAAAACTCACCCAAATAAGTTCTGAAAATCGACCAGACCTGTTCAATTTTTATATAGCCTACAAAGTGGGTGCACTCATAATTATTCGCACTTCAGAATTTTTTGCGTGTTCAAATATTTTTTGATGCAAAATAGCTATATTGATTGTGCTGCATCTAAAATATGTCAAAGCATTCAAATAAAAAATGTGACATTCAATTCTGTTTTGGTGGATAATTTTACAGGGGTGGGTTTGGAAGAGGTTTCGCCCCTCCCAATACAACCGAGCGTTCCGCAAAGGGGCACGCGAAGACAATTTGCGTATTGAATAAAAATAACGTCTTTTGCGTATAACCGCCGCGTGCTTATATGAAGATAATATATTTAAGTGTATTTTGCCTCAAATAAACTTTTTTCGAATAAAAAATTTTGAATGCTGCAACGGTAGGGTTGCGCATTTGGAAGATAAGTCGAGGTATGGAAAAAAGTTAGGAATTTTTTCTGGAAGTTGTTTAACATGTAAATATTATTACACAACAGAATATATTCCTTTAATGCCAACAATATCAAAATAATCCAAAATATAATAAAAAGAAGTTAAGTGATAGTACTGTCACTTTTCAGTTCACTTTGCCAATTTTTCGGAATTCTCCATTAGTAGCAAGAAAAAGGACAAAGGAAAAATGAACAAAGACAAATCGGCTGTCGGTGCCGGTGGCATGGTTGACGTCAGTAACAACCAGTTCATCATAAATATGCACATTTCATGCAATAACTTACCTTAAATGGACGCTGCCTCGCAGTCCGATCCATTGGTCGTCATGCAGGCGATAGCCAATGGTCAGTGGATGGAAATAGATAGAACAGAAGTTATTTGGAACAATCCACACCAAGCTTTCGTTAAAACGATGCAGGCCGCTCATATTTTCGGAACAAAGCAGCCACTGAGGTTCGCGATCTATGATGCCGACCCAAAGAAGTGCAAACTCCAGGATCACGACTTAATCGGATTTGTTGAGACAGATGTCCAGACAATGGTGTCCAATCTCGAGCGTAAGCAAGAGTTCAAGATCAATTCGAGGAGGTCCGGTTATCCAACAATGACAATCGTCGCTGAACAGGTCGTTCAGAGTTCTGAGGTTGTTGAGTTCACAATGGAAGCTTTCAAGATGAAGAAGATGAGAACATTCTCCAAGAACCAGCCATTCGTCATGCTTTTGAAGTTATCCGAGGCCAATGTTGCAGTTCCAGTTTATCGCTCTGAAGTCATTCCTAAATGCTATCAGTGCACATGAAAGCCATTCACTATCCCACTCCAGGCACTCTGCAACGGAAATCGCGACGTTCCGCTTGTTATTTCTTTGATGGATAATCACGTTTCAAAGCCAGACGAGGTTATCGGGACTGCTCAGTTCTCCGTCAATGAGTTGCTCGCGAAGATCGGTCAGGCATTCGAAGTTACCCACAATGGAAAGGTAACAGGCACAATCAGACTTCGCCACGTTGCTGTCAAGAGATTGGTCACATTCGTCGATTATCTTTAGGACGGCCTTCAGTTGAACCTCGTTACAGCCATCGATTACACTGGATCTAACGGACATCCACAAAGCTTCAGTTCTCTCCACTATATCTATGGCAATGGAATGAACCAGTATGAACTCTGCATTTCTTCGATTGGCGAAATCGTTTGCCCATATGATTCTGATCAGATGTTCCCAGTTTTCGGATTTGGCGGATGTATTGACAATGGAGCAACAAGCTATTGCTTCCCATTGACATTCGATCAAAGCAATCCATTTGTTCAGGGATTTACAGGAATTCAGCAGCTTTATCGTTCTTCTTTCGAACACATCAAGCTTTCTGGCCCAACATACTTCGCACCAATCATCAGCCACGCAACACAGATTGCCCGCCACTCCTTCCAGACATTGAAGACATACACAATCTTGTTGATCCTTACTGATGGTGCCATCAACGACTTCCCACAGACAGCAGATTCCATTGTTGCTGCCTCTGATGCTCCACTCTCTATCATTATTGTCGGTGTTGGTAATGCTGACTTCAGCGCTATGGATGCTTTGGATGGTGATGAAGGAAAGGGACTTAAGAACTCTCGCGGAAACTATGCCAAGCGTGATATTGTCCAGTTCGTTCCATTCAGGAAGTCCGCTGGTGCTAAGTTCTGGAAGCTTCCTTCCAAGGTTCTCAAGGAGGTTCCAAAGCAGGTCACACAGTTCTGTCAGAGCATCTGATACATTCCAGCTTTCCACAAGCCATAAGCATACTTCTGCTAATTGTTTTACTTAACTTAAACTCGGCCTTAATAAAACAATACACACTATTTATCTGAAAACAATAAATTAATATACAAAGGTGTCAAAACAGTGACTAAAGATAGCTGTTGTCTATGCAATATCATCATTTATTAAATGCAGAGCAACAACCTGAATATTTGTATTAAATCAATAGCTTTTGTTTTATTCTAGATTTTACCCTCTTAGATTCTAAATAACAAATGATATTAAGAGACCTCTTTTTCTTTGCAGCATCAAGTGGTAATTCATGTCATAATTGTTTTCAATTGATATTGATTCACTTCATTTAACAATAATAGTCAGATGAGATTGATTTATACGTGGCATTTTGACATATGCACCATCTTGTATCATTAGATTCCATCTCTACTGAAACCAATAGAGGCGTGCAATATTGCAATGATGATCAAATGAGATTGATTAATGTAATATAGAAATGATAAACAAATAATATTTATTGATATCATTAAATAATGATGATAAAATGGGATTGAATGATGTAATGAAACAATGATAAGTAAATAATATTGATCAATTTCAGATAATAGTGATAATCAAGTGTAATTAATTAACGAGATGAAACAAAATTTTCTAATGATATTTAGTGATTCCAAATTCCAATAATGATATGTTGAGATTTGCTAATGGTATATAATTATACTGATTTTCTGTCAAAAATCGCATCAAATCATACAGAACTCTAAAGCATTCAGGGATTCTATATCATCGATGCGCTTATACTTCAAGTCATTGAAAGAAATGTAAAAATTTTAAGATGTGTAAACTTTTTTTTGAAAGAATATTTGACACATAATTTTTTATATGTCAAAACAATATAATTTTTTCGACATATATTTTTTATTTCAATTGTGATCGATAAATATTATTTTTACATATAAAAAATTATTCACAAGAAAACCGATAAAAACAATTCATTTTTGTCATGTAAAAATATAGTTGAATACATATATAATTGTCAAGTAAATATAAAATTGGCACGTAAACACAAGATTTTGATCCCAACGGCTTTCATTCAAAATTTACAGCATATTTAGCATCTACACCACGAGGTATAAAAAATATTATGGATGTGCGCATTGAGTATTTCTTTGATGCGCCCGGATTTTAACAATTTACAGATCTCGCGCATTGAGAACTCGAAAACCCCAAAATATTCATTCATTACCCTGCAATACTTAAACTACCACCTGATAAAATTTGATAAACCCTATCTATTATCACCCCCATTTTTCTCCCATTTCCCCTGTTTTATCCACGAAAAACATCAATTTTGTTAATCCTTTTTCAAAAATAATTATATATTTAGAATCTGCATATGATGCTGTTATTAGAATAAACAACTAAAAGTCCCCTTAGGTTACAAAAGTGAGATGTTGGTAGGTAAATAAAAATGCTATGCATATGATTGCTAATTCACATACCAAAAATTGAGTGTTTTTATTTCTGAACTTTCGGTTATTTATGACATTCGAGCTAAAATTAAGCACGCGGCGGTTATACGCAAAAGACGTTATTTTTATTCAATACGCAAATTGTCCTCGCGTGCCCCTTTGCGGAACGCTCGGTTGTATTGGGAGGGGCGAAACCTCTTCCAAACCCACCCCTGTAAAATTATCCACCAAAACAGAATTGAATGTCACATTTTTTATTTGAATGCTTTGACATATTTTAGATGCAGCACAATCAATATAGCTATTTTGCATCAAAAAATATTTGAACACGCAAAAAATTCTGAAGTGCGAATAATTATGAGTGCACCCACTTTGTAGGCTATATAAAAATTGAACAGGTCTGGTCGATTTTCAGAACTTATTTGGGTGAGTTTTAAAATTGAACACGCACTATGGATTATTGATAGGAAAGTAATATATTTTATGATTGATTCTATGGCAAGAGCTATTATGAAATATATTTACCGCTTAATGAAACTTCCATTTTAACATTGTCTGCCTCTAATAAAAAATTATTTTTATTTTACAAATCGCAAGTGCGTCACTGTTTTGCGTATGTCCAAAAAATACGCCATTGGAAAATGCGTAAGTGCCGCATCCTTATATAGATCCGACTTTTTAAAGAAAAAATGAGTTTTTATTTCTATGCAATCTGTACAGGTTTTTCAAAAAAAAAAAAAAATAAATAAATCGACAAAAAGACACCATTAATACTTTAGCATTAATGTGTCAATCTAGTTTTTAGAAATATCATCAATGATTCATTTTATCCAGATAATATTGTTCTTTTCTAGTGAAGGCTCACAACCACATCAGGATACACTAGTATAGACTGAATAGCACATTATAATATACTATTATTGCATGATAATTCTGAGTTCTTTCATTTCTATGATCTACATTGAAGTGTAAGTCTCTAAAGCAATACTGCCATTCATTATTAATGTAATATTCGATATTATTGGTATTCATGAAAACAAAAAAAAACCTTTTTTGAAATTGCAATATTATTTTTTATTGATAATTCATTAATTTCAAGTTTTTCCGATATCAAACTGTTAGACAATACTATATTCAATTAACAAATTGGCACAAAACAATGTAACGGATCACTCCAAAAAAACGTATTTCTGACAGGCTCATTATAGATACAACAGGAAGAAAATGTGCTGCACCCTGTTGAGATTCGTATTACTGAGCAAGATCTAAGTCCTTTTGTGTTTGTTTTTTAAAAAGAAGCAAACTGTGATGTAAAAGATGACATGTATGAGGTGTTACGAGAATAATTATCCTGTTATTTAAAGTAAATATTTTGCTGTTTATTTATTGATTAAATTCATAAGCTCATTTTATGCAGGATTAGTTGCAAAGACAATATTTTGCATTTCATTAAATAGAATGCTTTCAAACTTGTAAATCGACATTTTGAAAGTCGAAGTTTATTCAATAATGAATAATTGTATATGATATTCTAACTACATGTTACTCATGTATAAATTTGGAAAGCTTTGATCAGTCTTATTTCAAATTCATGACGAAAATGAATTTTGATATCAACGATAAAGGCTTTTGATCGAGGTTTTAGTATGATAATATTGATGAAAATAGCTTGTATGTTATATTTTCAATGATTCCCATGTTAAAAAGCACCTTTCACTTAGAATATGATTTGCATCTTTGTTAAAAAGGCGAATTGTGAATTGAAAAAGGAGTGTAAGCATCGTCGTGCCTTTGCAAGCTTACACACTAAGTCTGATAGCTTGAAATAGGCCAGGGGCTAAAATAGAGAGTTGAGACCCCTCAAAAACATCCCCTTTATATTGACATCACTTTTGCGCCCGCATATTTATTAAGGCCAATGCGCACAACCATAAAATATCATCAAAACGATATTTCTTGAATTTATTTTATAAATGTCTATCGCATATTACACGCAGCCGGCACCGGCACAGGTCAAAGGAAAGCTGAACAAAGACGGTGCCGCGATCGGAAATGGCGGAGTCACGGACGTCAGCGGCAACCTGTTCGTCATAAACATGCATATTTCATGCACGGACTTGCCAAGACTCGATGTTGGATCTCCGTCCGATCCAATGGTTGTTATGCAGGCTATGGTTAACGGCCAGTGGATGGAAGTCGACAGAACTGAAGTTATTTGGAACAATCCAAATCCTGCTTTCGTTAAAATGATGCAGGCCGCTTATGTCTTCGAAACACGTCAACCACTTAAGTTCTTAATCTATGATGCCGACTCAGAAAAGGCCGCACTCAAGTCACACGACTTGATCGGAACAGTTGAGACGGATGTACAGACGATGGTCGCTAATCTCGAGCAGAAGCAGGAGTTCAAGATCACATCCAGCAGATCCTCGTCCTGCAAGATGCAAATCGTCGCAGAACAAGTTAAACAGTGCAATGATATTGTCGAGTTCTGGGTTGAAGCCTACAAGATGAAGAAGATGAGAACATTCTCAAAGAACCAACCATTCCTGATGATTTCGAAGTTATCCGAAGCAAACGTTATTATTCCAGTTTATCGCTCAGAGGTCATTCCTAAGTGCTACCAGTGCTCCTGGAGGCAATTTTCGATCCCGCTTCAGACATTGTGCGGCGGAAATCGCGACATTCCGATTGTTTTATCTTTGATGGATAATCAAAACTCGAAACCAGATGAGGAAATCGGTTCGATCCAAATCTCCGTCAACGACTTACTCCAGAAGATCAACCAGCCCCTCGAGTGCAAGAAGAAAGGCAAAATAACAGGTTACGCCAAGATGCGCAGCTTCGCCGTCAAGAAGTACGCCACATTCGTCGACTATCTTCAAGATGGCCTCCAATTGAACCTCGTAACAGCCATCGACTTCACAGGCTCTAACGGACCGCCAGCCAGCCCGAACTCGTTGCATTACTTGTCCAACCAGTGCATGAACCAATACGAAACATGCATCTCCGCAATCGGTGAGATTGTCTGCCCATACGATACAGACCAAAAGTTCCCAGTCTTCGGTTTCGGAGGTTCTGTCAATCGCGGACCAGTCGATCACTGCTTCCCACTCACTTTTAATCCACAGAATCCATGTGTTGAAGGCTTAACAGGCATCTTGGGAGTCTATCGCAATGCTCTTCAGTATGTTAGTCTTTCTGGCCCAACATACTTCGCTCCAATCATCAACGCAGCTGCTGGACTTGCCCGCGCATCATTTTCCGAAAACAGGACTTACACAATTTTGTTAATTCTCACAGATGGTGCCATCAACGACTTCCCGAAGACAGCAGATGCTATTGTTTCTGCCACAGATGCTCCCCTCTCTATCATTATCGTCGGTGTTGGTAATGCTGACTTCGACGCTATGGATGCATTGGATGGTGATGAAGGAAAAGGACTTCGCAACTCTTACGGATCTTATGCCAAGCGTGATATTGTCCAGTTCGTTCCATTTAGAAAGTATGGTGGTGCTAACTGGATGAAGTTACCAAGCGAAGTCCTTGCTGAAGTTCCAAAGCAGGTCACTCAATTCTGCCAGAGCATCAATTACCTTCCAGCTCGCCTGAGAACTTAGATTGTAAAATTATCAACACAACGAATTCCCCTACTAAAGGTCGGACTTTATACTCACATAATTTCTTTTTTACACTAATTTTTTTATTGAAAAGGAATGCAGTAATGAAAATTCGTAAAATCATAGGCTTTCATTTCCTTATTTCTTTAAAATGAGGCTAAATGCTATCTAAAATTCGATTATCTCCATTAAAATGAATCATTAATTTATAGCTACAATTAATATAAATCTTTAGGAAGCAAAGTTTAAATCTTTGGCTTTCATTTCCTTATTTCTCTTCCTTAACTTTTCCATTTTGCCACGTAAAGCAGGTGACCAAACTCAGCCATTTCCATCTTCATTATTTTCCATTATTAGAACTCTCATCAGCATCAATATAAGAATCTAATGAAGATTCATTAAGAAATATGAACTATTCTTATTGGAAAATCAAAAGAAATCTGAAGAAAAATCAGAAATATAATAAAATTTTTGACAAATACTTTTTGTAAACTTTTCAAATAAAATAACTTTTGTCAAGAATTTCGAATTTTTGTCAAGTAAATGTCAAAAATTTTCATGAAAAGGTGTGAATCTCCATATATATAATTTGCATAATAGCTATAAATAGATACTTAACATATAATGGAATCTATGTATAAAAGGAGAAACAATAGTTGACATTAATCACATGTTTTTGTCGATCTGATCCTAAAAATTTTTGTTTATTCAACGGCGTTCATCGAAAAAATTTTGCAAAAAAATAACTCTGTGGAGGCAAAGAAAGGCAAAATCTTTTGTGACGATATTTAAACGGTGTAAACTATTCAAAGAACCGCAAATATCAAAAATGTCGATTGCGTATTATTCGCAGCCAACGCATCAAAATTCGCGCGCGAAACTCAACAAAGACGGCGCCGCTATAGGAAATGGAGGCATTGTCGACGTCAGCGCGAACCAATTCATCATAAATATGCACATATCTTGCACAGACTTACCGAGAATGGATATCGGATCTCCATCCGATCCTATGGTCGTTATGCAGGCAATGGTCAACGGCCAGTGGATCGAAGTCGACAGAACAGAAGTAATATGGAACAATCCAAATCCTGCCTTTGTCAAAACGCTTCAGGCAGCTTACGTCTTCAACTCCCGTCAGCCGCTGAGGTTCTCTGTTTACGATGCTGACTCAGAAAAGGCCGCCCTCAAATCTCACGATTTAATTGGTTATGTTGACACAGATGTTCAAACAATGGTCGCCAATCTCGAGCACAAGCAAGAGTTCAAAATTACCACCAAGAAATCCGCCTGCAAGATGTTCATTGTCGCTGAACAAGTTAAACAATGCAAAGATATCATTGAAATCACTGTTGAAGCGTTCAAGATGAAGAAGATGAGAACATTCTCAAAGAACCAACCATTTTTGATGCTCTCGAAGGTTTCTGAGTCTGGTGTAACAATTCCAGTTTATCGCTCCGAAGTCATTCCAAAATGCTATGCATGCTGCTGGAAGACATTCAAGGTCCCATTGCAGGCACTCTGCAACGGAAATCGCGATGTTCCTGTTGTGATTTCATTAATGGATAATCACACAACGAAACCAGACGAGTTAATCGGTTCCGTCCAATTCACTGTCAACCAGCTCATCGAGAAGACCGGACAGCAGATCGATGTAATCAACAAGAAGAACACGAAGACAGGAATTGTCAGATTTAAGAACATCCAGTTCAAGAAAGAGGCTTCGTTCGTCGACTATCTTCAAGATGGCCTCCAATTGAACCTCGTGACAGCCATCGACTTCACAGGCTCTAACGGACCGCCAGCCAGCCCGAACTCGTTGCATTACTTGTCCAACCAGTGCATGAACCAATACGAAACATGCATCTCCGCAATCGGTGAGATTGTCTGCCCATACGATACAGACCAAAAGTTCCCAGTCTTCGGTTTCGGAGGTTCTGTCAATCGCGGACCAGTCGATCACTGCTTCCCACTCACTTTTAATCCACAGAATCCATGTGTTGAAGGCTTAACAGGCATCTTGGGAGTCTATCGCAATGCTCTTCAGTATGTTGGCCTCTCAGGTCCGACTTTCTTCGCTCCAATCATCAACGCAGCTGCTGGACTTGCCCGCGCATCATTTTCCGAAAACAGGACTTACACAATTTTGTTAATTCTCACAGATGGTGCCATCAACGACTTTCCGAAGACAGCAGATGCTATTGTTTCTGCCACAGATGCTCCACTCTCTATCATTATCGTCGGTGTTGGTAATGCTGACTTCAGCGCTATGGATGCATTGGATGGTGATGAAGGAAAGGGACTTCGCAACTCTTACGGATCTTATGCCAAGCGTGATATTGTCCAGTTCGTTCCATTCCGTGAATTTGCTGGTGCAAACTTCGCTCGCCTTCCATCAGAAGTCCTCGCTGAAGTTCCAAAGCAGGTCACAGAGTTTTGCCAGTCCATTGACTATCTTCCATCACGCCTCAGATGTTAAATAATTTTTTTAATTACTGGTTTATAAATCATAAATTTTAATATACAAACAAAAAATAAATTTATAAAGCTTGAAGCTTCAATGCGTTATTGACTAATCTTTCTATTCCAACTCTTTCTTGTTTGACGTCAACAACTCTCATGATTGAGTCATCAAGACTGACAGGGAATGTTTCGAAGTTTCCCATATATCCAAATGTGCACCTGAAGAATCTTGTGCTTGAGCAATCATATTTATATTTGTCATTTAAAAGACTTCTTAAAACAGAGAATGTATCACTTGGTCTAATTTCAACAACAAATGGAATTTCTTTGTCATTCTCTCTGAGTGATCCTCTGTCTCTGATGAAACTGAATACAGTAACAATTGTGTAGTTTTGAGACATTCTTGTAAGTCTGAAAGGATTCAAATGACCAGAAATAAGCATTGAATGAGTAACAAATGAAAGAATATTATCATCCATATATAAAATAGAATATTGATATGCGCCTGAAATGATTCCTCTTGTTGCACATTCGCGCAATAAATCATCAGTTGTGAATGTGGATCCAATCAGAATATCTTGTGATTTTTCAACATTTGGACCTTCAACAATGATAACTTTAACTCTAAAGATGCTTTCCATAAAAGAGAATGAAATGTTATCGATTGCAAAGACAGTGTAATATTTCGTCTTTTGCAAAGTTTTCTGAACTCTATCTTCAAGTTTATATGCTACAGAATTCATCGAACTGTATGGGAAGAAAAGCAATGTTGTTCTTGATTTTGAGATTTGGACATCCTTGAAATAATGCATCATTAATGAATATAGATTTTCGAAAGTTGATTCTGGATAAAGCCAAATATCTTTCGCGACATCATTCATGACAATTTTGATGAATGAAGATTCCTTCATTATTGATAAAAATGAATTAAACTTGACTGGAAACTCTGAGTATGGAACCATCTTATTTCTATCTTGCTCCGAAAAACTGTTATCAAGATTCTCATCTAAAGTAAATTTTTGTGTTTTCGAGCTAATAACCAATATGTTTCCGCTCAATAGTGAGCAATCTTTCAGTCTTTGTGATCCAATTAATGTTTTGCACGAAAGACTGCTTGTTGATGCAGAAAGTGCTACTTCTTCTGGTTTCACATTTAAGCCTTCTGTTAAAGAAGAAACAAGTTCCGAAACTTTCATTTCATGATTAGATAAATGATAAATCTTCAACAAACGAAGCGGACACTTATAGTGAAAATCATAAATGAAAACCGGGTGAATTGCTGAATTTGGATCACTCTGAGTAATAAAAACACCTTTGCAATTCTGTAGTGACGAAACGACATCATTTTCGTCAAGTTCTTTGTTCAAATAGTTCTCGTTTTCAATACAAAAATATCTCAGTTTTTCACCAGATATTTTTGCTTTCTTTGCAATGTTGCAGACTTTACTACTCATGCTTACTCTAATAAGCATAGGCTCTCCTAATAAATACGACATATATCCTTTTCTTGCTGATTCAGATAAGTTTGATTCCCTGTAAACATTTATATCAATAATTTCATCCATAACAAATTGACTTGCTTCGTCTGCATCAACAGGGAAGAATAATTCATTAATGAATTCTTTCATAACATAAACTAACATATAAGCGGAATAGTTCTTGCTTCCAAAATTATTTTCAATAGCTTCGCTTTTTGTTACATATTTAACTTCTGCGTCATTGAAGAGAACGAAATCAGATTTCTTATCATTAAGATCAGGTCTTATATAAGCATAATAATGTCCAGAATTTGGAGTACCACTGTGAACTATTACACCATATAAAGCATATTCATTCTTAGATATCTTGATTTCATCATCAAATTGAAATGGATAATTAATTTTTGACATCGATAAACTTGCAGGATCAAATTTGAATCTTGTCAAATGAATTATAAAAACTTTTGGTAAAACTTCGATGTTTGTTTTAACATTGACATCTATTTTCTCATTACTGAGCGTCCGATATTTCTCATTGCCAGAAAGAGTTTGGATTTTTGAAAAATTTTCGAGACTTTCTTTCAAAGTATCGCATTGTGAAACATCTAAACTAATCGTTGTAAAATATTCTTCTGTCTCATTTATAATTGATGTAGGTTCATCTTTCTTTGTGATTATTTGTCTTGTCTTTCCGCTGAATAAATATTTCGCCGCATCTTGAATAGATTTTGGTAAAGTATCAATAAAAATTGTGAAAAATTCATGAGTATCATGTTGAACATAAGAATCATTTGTATCCCATCCAAATGATTTAGTTAAATCTTTTGTTGACTGTGATTCATTATTATGTAGTGTCATCAAATAAAATAATCTTCTTAACGAAAGAAAAAGCCGGCTTTGAGTGTCTTCTGTTGACTTAAAAATGTAATGTCTAAACATCGGAATATGATATAGAATTTGCAACCAAACATTGATGTAACATGTGGATCCCTGATTAATTAATCCAGAAAAAGGAGGAGTTCTAATATCTAACGATGAATCAGTAATCGTAATAACTTCTTCAACGCTGTCAATGTCCGAAGTAAAAAAATGTGATTGTTTAGGTTTTGGTTTAGCTTGTGTAAATTCTAACTCTACGACATCTGAATCAGATTCGCTTTCCATTTTTAGTAAAACATGTTTCGATTTTTCGTTATTTTCAGCTGGTTTCGGAATATCGAGTTTTAAAAGAGGAATATTTTGTTGTATTTCAGCTAAATTCGATTCATTTTGTGGTTCCTGTTTTGGGACTGTTGGTGAATTTAATCTACTAACAACAGTTGAACTTGGTTGACTTCGAATGGTAACATTATCGATGAGTTTTGCTTGAATTGAGAGCGTAATCAGTCCATCCTGAATGAATCCGTTCGATTGAAGGATCTTATCCGGAATATCGAAAGTATCTGCTTTATTATGTTTAAAATTCTTCTTAAATCTTCGTTTAATAGTATAATCTTTGGAATCATGATTAATAATTTCTATATAGAAATCAAAATCCGGTGTCATTTCGCCTGTATCATATTCAAATCTAATACTTAAGTTTCCACTATCGTATTCGAAGAAGAAATCGATGAGAATGTTTCGCTCATTGTCTCTCAGAGTGAAATATGATTCCTGTGACTCGTCCGCGGATATCGTTCTCTCGCCTGAGGAAAGAGTTATCTCGCACTTTTCATCCATTTAGATTAAGAGGAAGTTCACTCCACTTTACACGTCAAAAATTATTTTACATTACAAAAATTTTGAATGTAATTTCATCTTGGAGAAAAATTATCTTGGGTGAATCAAAATGGTGCAAAATATGAATCTATAGAATCAATTGTACTTTATTTCCTCGTGCTTTATATATATAAAACCTCCGTAGCATCGGAAGACTGGTGATAGATAGAAACAATCTGAATACACTTCTATATAGCTTATGTATTTCTAATATATGATATCAAGCTTGGATGTCTCTTCTATCAGGTGATAAAACTGTTTTATTATTAAAATGATATATGAAATCAGTTAAAATGATTAGAAAACAGCATATTATCTTATGCAGCTGTGCTGACATGATCTTATAAGTATTAGTTGACATATATTATTACAAAAATATGATAAATGAAGAAATTTCTTCAACACCAATATAAATTACGATTTCTTCATTAATCAAATTACGTATTTAAATGACTTTTCAACTTTTGCAAATCAAAGACACACCTTAAATCACTAGAAAATTGCCTTAGCATTTTATTTATATGTCAACTTCAACAGGTGGTTGCTTAATAGGGTTTATTCTAACTTACTCTTATTTGATATAGCTTTAGAAGAAAGTTTAAATTTAATTGCAATTGGAGATGGCTCAAATGCAATATTTAATGAATGCATAATTGATCCAAAAGATACACTATTTCTTGATTTCTATCGAGGCAGTGGAAAAGAATATTGTGAACTTCAAAATGCATCATTTATACTAATCTTGATTCACTTGGGACATTTGCATCTACAACGAATATTACTTTAACATGAAATGTGAGTTTGTATTCTTTTATTGTATTCTCAAATAGATTGCCTCAAATTGCTGACTATAGAATAACAAAATATTGCCGTGATATATTTCTCAATGTTGAAATTTTTAGATTAATCAACACTTTTTTGCTATTATGACATCTCAAGTTTCAATTTATTTTCTTTATTGCTTATTATTTTTCTTAAATAGAAATTTGCGATGCTCTAAAATATAATATCATATTACTCAAAGCCAAAATTTTCAAATCCGGAAGCATTTTGTTTTTGTTTTAAATTCAAAAAATGAGATTTATTGATAAACATTATATCATTTTGTTAGTTTTGATCAATCATTTTCTGCAATTTGCGTTTGTTTGATTGAGCAGCAGATGCAAATTCATGAACAGCAGAAACCGTGTTTATTGATCGTGTTGCCCCAACAATAGCTCTGATTTCGAGGTTTTGCCTTTCAAGCTCGTGAAGTGTTTTGATGTCTTTCTCAGCAATCTTCACTTTATCGGCGACTTTGGATATCATGATAAGAGTGTTTGGCTTATCTATTGGGCGTGTAAAATCAACATAATCAGGAAGTCTATTGCATATTTCTCTTAAGAATGCTGTCATCTCAGAATCAAAATCTTCTTTAGCACGGATGTAATTATTTTGAATATCTTGCATTGATGAAAAGTTGATCATTTCTAATTGTGACTTGAAATATGATTCATTTCGTTTGTCCTTATCTTGAGCAGAAGCCAACTGCAGCGCCAATGCCTTCTTTTCAATTTCAATATCATTTATCTGATTCGAGAGTTCTTTGACTTGCTCACTTAATTGACTAATTTTTTGCTCAGACTGAATATTGGAGTTGTGAAGTTCTGTTGTTTGATTCATTTGCATTTCATTCTCTTCTTCTTGCATTCTTATAACTTCATCGCGATCATTGACTTCTTGTGTTCTCTTCTTCAATTCATTTTGAACTGTCTTTATTCTATGCGACATTTCATCTAAGCGAGAAGACTGCTCATCATAAAGAATCTGAATTGCTTGTTCAATCTTTTGCTTTGAACGTTCTTTGATTTGAACTATTGAATTGGAATAATTCATTCGCTCGTCTGTAAGGTTCTTTCTCAGTTGACTGTTCCTTGCCTTCAATGCTGATAACTCATCCTGCATAGTTTTGATTGTCCGCTGTGCAGAATTAATTTGATCATGAAGAAGCGCAATTTGATTATTTTGACCTTTAATGACTGATTGTGTTTCATCTTGCAAAGCAGCACTTGCATTCTTGAGGTCGTCTGTTTCTTCAACAAGCTTTTGTTGGATTTTCTCATTTTCTTTATCTTTCTGTTGAATTATTGATTTCGATTCTTTCAAAAGTTTGGAAGATTTTTCAAGTTGTTTCTTGAGTGAATTAATTTCATTCTGATATATTTTTGCAGCTTCACTTTCAAATGTTTCTCCTGCATTCTCAGATTCTGCAATCTTTTTAATTTGATCGATAATATCAGACTTTGTTGGGTTCATAGAGATTAATTTAGAAATCGATTTCAGTTTTTCATCTCTTTCAACGATTTTATCTTCAAACTCGTTTAATTTCACAAACATTGAGTTGTAGTCATCTTGAAGTGATGCAACATTCTTCAATTTCTTTATTTCTGTGGAAGAGATTTCCGCAGTTCTTGATAATTCAGAGTTCAATTTCATCAATATCAAGCAAATAGCTATCGACTGTTTGAGAATCAAAAACAACTCTAAGCTTTCATCTGTCTGAATGTCGTCAAATTTAGTCAAATAATCAACGACAGCATCTTTAATTTTATCCGGATCTGTCTTCAGGAAATCGAAAATCGATTTTTCACCTTTGATTGTTCCAACATTATTCTCTAAGTAATCTTCGACATTTCTGATGCTGTGGTAGATACTGTCGCGAGTAGAATTGTTGATTTGAAGTGTTTCATTACTAGCAATTTGTTCTATATATGCTAATTGACCGTTAATAAAAGAAGCGAGCTTTTGAACAATTGGTGTTTTGTCAACGAATGAATCGATTTGCTTTTGTTGTTTTATGCTATTTTGTTTAAGATTTTGTAATCTCGTGAGTAACAAAAGAACAATGTTTGCTGCGCGAACATTGAATGGCTTTGGTTCGCGTGATAATCCAAGGATGTCTTCAAATTCTTCTTCGAGATTTTCGTGATCAGCATCTGCAATAATTTCGAGTATTTTATCAATCATTTCTTCCTCGTTTTCTGGCGTAATCGATCTTTCATAGACTGTTTGCTGTTCCTTGTTGATTTCAGAGAGATTCTCATACCTCATTAATAGAGATTGCTGTTTGTTGAGAGCAGAAAGTAAATTATTGCGTTGATTAATTACTGATGAAAGTTCATTAGAAACTTGTTTGTAATTTTGCATCATTTCTTCGATAACAAACAATGCTCTCTTTTGGCCTTTAGCGATTCCTGATGAGTGTTCTTCAATGATTGATTTGCTATTTTCATCGTTTATCTGTGAAAGTCTCGAATTTTCATCAAGAGCTGCTTGAAGTTGTGTTTGTAAATCGTATACTGAATTTCTTGTTTCTACAAGTTCGTTTTCGTACTGTGCGATTGTATTTTGAGAGTCTTCTTCTATTTTCGATCTGTTTTTGAGTTTTCTTCTTAATCTTAGAACTTCATCTTGTAATGGAGGAATTTCTTTCACCATAACGTTCAATTGCATTATCTTCTCTCTGTATTGTTGACGAACTTCGCGTTTTGCGTTCTCTATTGCTTCTTCTTTCGAATTTATCAATTCTGAAATCATTTCTTGAGCATCTGACAAGTCTTTTGACACGTTATTGATCATGCTTAAGCTTTCTTCATTAGAATCACTGACTTGTGAAGCTTTATCTTGCATAATTAAGGCTTTAATTTGCGATTCTAAAGCAATCTTTTCGTATTCGGCTGTTTTGAGTTTATCATTAAGATCACTAATAGTTTTTGTTTTGTATTCGTCGATTATATTTAATCCAAGAACAAGAGTTTTCAGGTCGTTATAATTTGTAGGATTTGTTAAATAATTCTCCAACGAAATGTTATTATACTTGATCAAACCACCAATGAGACCATTAATTTTATCCCATGATTCTTCTGGAATATCTTTCATATCGAGAATCGTCGAAGAGTTGAGATTCAAGACATTGGAGATACGTGACATAAACTCTTTGGCCTTTGAATCATTTGTGACAATATATTGGCCATTGAGTTTACCTCCATTCAGTGAACTCATTAATTTTTTAGAAAACCGCAATAAAATATTTCTTATACACATGCCAAGCTATTTTTCGTATTTTGCTTTAAATTTTGAATCTACTCATTATGGAGATTTTAGATTTTGAATTTTGGGAAATTTTGAGCAAAAGTTTTGTATAAAAATATTTTCGCGATTTTTGGTGATACTTGAAATAAGAACATAAAATAATGAAGAAATATGATGAAATTTTGTAAATTTAAATTTAAAAATTAAATTTCAAAAAGCCTTCTTTGCTGATCATTATCTATAAAAATATCAGGGGTCAACCAAAACTTGAAAAATGGCTCCTCAATGTTTTTATTTAAATTTGATTGAAAATTTATAATCTCCTTATTGCTAGCCAATCATAAATTTATCATTATCAGAGTTATGTATGCTATTTGGCAGCAACTCTGGTCAAATATCAAATTTGATATTTTTTTGAATCTTCAAACCAAAGCTTGTGATTTAGTCAACATTATGTATGTCTATTTCTTAGTTCATTGATCTTGTTGATATGAAATAAATTAAAATTACTTTTCAAATCTGCATATTTTGCAATTTTGTAACGACAAAAATGATTTAAATTTAGAAGATGATCTAATGATGATTAGATTTTATTCATTCATAAAAAATGTAGATACTACACATTATGTTGACATATAATATCAATAAAAAGGCAGTATTTTTCCTTCTGCGGTGTAGTCCCGCGACCTTCATAACTTTTTATCTGATCAATATTTTTTCGATTTGAAAGTACTTTCATGTACATATTGATAGTTGTCTATCCAGTGGTGTAAGTGG
>JALKBU010000868.1:0-22267 GCA_023091735.1 Trichomonas tenax | reverse complement strand
TGAATCATGAATTAGATAATGTTTTCATATTACGTTCATTTTATATACTGATTTATATTATTTAGATTCTCAATTTGATCCTTATATTCTTTGTAAAATTCGTTTTTTACTAAATTTTTTTTTTTTTCTTCAAATTATTTGTTTATAATTCATATTTACCATGCAAGAAGGGATAATTTCGACCGAGTTTCTTAGTTTGGAGTGCAACAAAAACTTGCAATGAACTACGTTTATGATCTTCATACTCAGCGTGGAGTTTCAATCTATAAATGTCATTATTGTTTAGACTACAAAGATATTTATAACACTTTTTATAAAGGTGACAATTTGCCCGCGCAAAAAGGTGACAGTTTATTCATGAAAAGTGACTTTAAGGTTCTCTAAAACTTTTTGATGTTCACTTTTGTCCTAGACTCAAATTGAGAAGAATAAATTTTTCGGCAGAATTCCTTTGATTTTGTAAAAATATCAAAAATATTCTTTCGAACTCGAAACAAAATCAACTAAAAACTTTAAAAATCAACTATCATAGATGAGGCTGTTGCACTGGTAAAGTCTCAAAGATATCCGACGTTCACATCAAAAACCCAATAAAATCATTATACGGGCGTATAAGCAAAAGCAAATTGTTTTTAAAATGATTAATATATGATACATAAAATAGGTAAAAATAAATCTTATATCTCATAAACTGCACAAAAAATAAAATCGAAATATCATCACAATTACAGGGAAAAATTTTCCTTCTACTGTGTAGTCCCGCGACCTTCATAACTTTTTATCTGATCAATATTTTTTCGATTTGAAAGTACTTTCATGAACTTATTGATAGTTGTCTATCCAGTGGTATAAGTGGCACAGTCTATATATCTATCAAATCATTGATTGCATTTCAAATCGTCCAAAAATATACAATTTCCAGCATAAATGTATGCACTAATATGCAGCGCTGAGGAAAGATGGTGTCTCAGCGCATAATTTTTTTTTCATTGCTAAATCTAAAATTCTAAAATTTTACATTATTACAGCTGCAAATCCAAATCCCATCAAATTCAATAACTTTCATGTGTATAATCGCCCTCAAATCAATTAACGAATTAGTTGCATTTTTAATTTTAAGCGTATAAGAGGCATTTGAATCAATAATGCACATAAAAATATCATATGCTGCATAGTAGCCCATACATTTATGCTGGAAATCGTATATTTTTGGACGATTTGAAATGCAATCAATGATTTGATAGATATATAAACTGTGACACTTATACCACTGGATAGACAACTATCAATAAGTTCATGAAAGTACTTTCAAATCGAAAAAATATTGATCAGATAAAAAGTTATGAAGGTCGCGGGACTACACCGCAGAAGGAAAAATACTGCCACAATTACAAAATATTTTTGATTGTCGAAAAAGTGCCAATCTATTCTTTAACCAGCATATCGTATAAATAATTATTTTGATCGAAATATTTTTTTCACAGAGTAAAAAGGTGTCAAAAATAATATTATTTATATAACAGCAAATGAAAATGCTTCACCGAAAATTGAAAAATCACACAATCAAAGCGATAATGCCGATCTCAAATTGATCACTATAAAATAAAATTTCCACACTTTTGATCACCATTTAACACTCAAAAAGTGGAAAAGAAAAGTTAACCTCGCAATAAAACAGGGGTCGACACCAATCTAAAACCACTTTAATTTCATTATTTTCCTCTTATTTGGACCGCCGCAAACCTATTTTTAAAAACAATTTCCGAAATTTTTAAAAATTTTCGATGAAAAAAATTGATCGTTAGATTTGTGAACAAATTATTTTATCATAAAATGAATTTGACCGCTCTTCCTTCGAAAAACAGTGTCAATCTCAGTGGATGGCTGATGAAGAAAGGCAAAGTTTTCCGCATGTGGAAGAAGTATTTCGTTCAGCTGCACAACTCTGAGTTAATTATTAGAAGAACTGACTCCGAAAACAAAGTTAGACACAGATACGTTGTGAATAACAGTACTGACGTCAAAATGATTTCTAATGGTAAACACCATGAGATACAAATCAAAGTTAGACCTGATAAAACAATTTGTTTAACATCTAATGAGCAGAAGAGCTTATCGCAGTGGTTTAATGCGCTCACATACAGCAACACGCATCTATCAATGAACTCTTTTGATGTCATTTCGGTTATAGGAAGAGGTCATTTTGGAAAAGTGTTACTTGCTATGAGAAAATCGACGCAAGAATACTGCGCAATCAAATCAATCAAGAAGAAGTGTCTCTCGGACAGAAATCAACTATCATTGATTGTAAACGAGCGTAATACACTTACAAAGATCAATCACCCGTTCACAGTGAACATTTTGTTCGCATTCCAAACATGGAGCAAGTTCTATATCGGAATGGAATACGTTCCAGGCGGTGATCTCGTTGGATTAATGACTCGTCAAAGAAAATTCACTGTTAATGATGTGATAATCTATGCTAGTGAGGTCGCTTTGGCTCTTGAATATATCCATTCGAAGGGCATTGTATATAGAGACCTCAAGCCCGAGAATATTGTGATTAATTCTGATGGACACTTGAAATTGGCCGATTTCGGTCTCTCAAAGGATATATCCGAGACAAAGACAACGAGCACATTCTGCGGCACATCAGATTACATGGCTCCAGAAATGTTGTTCAAGAAAGCTTATGATTACTCAGTGGATTGGTGGGCTTTCGGCATTTTAGTGTATGAAATGCTCTTTGAGAAGACTCCTTTCCATTCTGAGCTCCGCGATTCGACATTTTCAAAGATCAAGTTCTGCGATCCTGTTTACCCAGAAAACACAGATCCAAACATCATTTCGTTCATCAATGGATTCCTCGAGAAGGATCCACTCAAGCGCACAAAGTATTCCGATGTTGAGAACCATCCGTTCTGGCAGGGAATCACGAGAGAAAACATTCTCAACAAGAAGCATTCTCCGACATTCATTCCAACGATTGGAAAGTCCATCTCAACTGAATACTTTGACCAAAAGTACACTGAAGAAAACCCAACAGAAAGCATTGCTGATCCAATGCTTGATGACAAAGATATTTTCTTCGGATTCTCATATATGGGCGATGAAGAGACCGCTGAAGAAGATACACCATCTTTTTAGTCGATCTTGTTTTGTATTTATATATTATTATTTTTATGACTTTTTGTGAAAATAAATTGTATCTGTTTATATTGTATCTAAATGCTTTTTATTCAACTTCAAAATTGCATAACGAAAATAGATGTCAATTGAAATAAAATTGAGGTATTCCTATGTGAATTACCAAATATGAAGGTATAATGCGGTTTATTTTCTGGAATTTTTGGACTGAATAAACTGGAATGTTCGAATTATAGACAAATGAGAAAGACTCTGTTGAGCTTGTTATATATCCAATGGATGCATAAATTGTCCAGATCCACCTCCTGCTGTGGATCCACCAAGGTTTGTTCCATAATTCTTTCCATAGGAACCCAAAACAAATTCTCCAATATCTTGAGTTCCACCAAAAATATAATCGGTCACATTTCTAGCAGCAAGTGCACCACCATCACCTCCTTGATAAATTCTTATTCCTGAAGTACCATCGGTGGAGCAGCCACTACCTCCAGAACCCGCGACGATGATGCGACTTTTAATGGAGCTTTCAAAAAGTGAACTGTTATCAATTTCATTCATATCGAAATATTCGAGGCAAATATCAACAGCACCACCGCTTCCAGCTCCACTTTCACCATAATTACCATCATGAATATCAATTCTTGATATTCCACGGCCATTCCAGCCTCCTTGGCTTCGAACACCATTTTGTGTTGAAGTCTGACTTCACCATAAAAATTGCGTCGCTTTGGTAACCCAAAGCTTTCCACTTACATAGGCTCCTTTTCCTCCAGAATTCGGGCGTATTGCTTCATTACTTTGTTTTCTGGAATCTCCTCCTTGTGAGCCCCATAATTCAATTAAAAATCTTCCTTTTTGTAGAATGAGGTCATAAGGGGTACATTTAGTGAGATTGAAGCATGGGTAGTTGAATATAAGTTTATCATCGAATGTTGTCACATTTGGATTTCCAAATTTATCAGTGTGAAGCGAATACTGTACCTTTTGTTGGATTAACGATATACATAGAGTGAACAAAGTCAGTGTGACCTGTTATTTTTATATATGAATACTGCATCCTTGGCTTTTCATGAATAACTTTTGTATTAACCTTAACATAAGTGTCACATTTTTAACTAGACAAAATAAATATGAAATAAAACAATTTTTACAACAATAAATAATTACTTTTGAAGCATATTATTATCTCTAAGATATTCATAGATTTGGAGTAATCTTGTATATTTCTGGATTCTCTCTCCACGAGCGCAAGAACCAGCTTTGATTGACTGAGCACCAATAGCAACAGCAAGATCAGCAATTAATGAATTGCACGTTTCTCCTGAGCGATGAGAGACCATAACTTTCTGTCCAGCTTGAAGAACAAGACGTGCAGCATTAATGGCTTCTGTAATAGTTCCAATTTGGTTGACTTTCATTAACAATGCATTGCACCATTTCTTTGCTATTCCTTGCTCAATCATCTTTGGATTTGTTGTGTATAAATCATCGCCAACTAATTGTATTTTGCCTCCAAGTTGTTCATTGTACTTAACCCATGCCTCGTAGTCCTTCTCATCAAGACCATCTTCAATAGAAATAATTGCTGGATGCCTTGTGATCAATTCTTTCCAATATTCGATCATTTCATCGCCTGTTTTCCAGACATTTGGAAGAATTTCATATTGCTTCTTCGTTGCATCATAAAACTCTGAAGCAGCTGCGTCTAATGCTAAGAAAACATCGCTGCCAACTTGGTATCCACAAAGAGTTGCTGCCCTTTCAATCACTTCAAGTGCTTCTTCTGGTGTATTTATAGAAGGAGCAAAACCGCCTTCGTCACCAAGATTCTTCGCTGAAACGCCATATTTCTTGACTAACACTTCGCCAAGCTTGTGGTATATCTCTGTTATCATTCGGATTTGCTCTGGGAAGCTTATATCTGTTCGTGGAGAAATCATAAATTCTTGAATTTTGAGGTTTCCTCCTGCATGCTTTCCACCGTTGAGAATATTGAAGAACATCGCTGGTAGTTTGAATTTTGCTGGCATATTTTCAGCGCCGTGGTATTGACGTGCGAGATAAATAAAAAGTTCTTCATTATTGATCTGAGCACCTGCTGTTGCGACGGCAAATGATGCAGCAGTTGTAGCATTACCTCCCATCTTCTCTTTGAGCTCTGTTCCGTCGGCTGCAATTATTGCGTTATCAATATCTGCAAGATTTTCGAGTAATTTTCCTGCTAATGCTTTGCTTATAACTGTATTGACGTTTTTAACTGCATGAGTGACTCCTTTTCCTCCAAATCTTGTTTCTCCATCTCTTAATTCTTTAGCTTCGTAAGATCCAGTGGATGCACCAGAAGGTGATGACGATCTAGCGACGAAATCTACCGAATTTAAGTATTTTGCGTAAACATCAACTTCGACAGTTGGATTTCCTCTTGAATCGAGAACTTCTCTAGCGAAAAGATGATCGATTACAGGCTTTGCAGCACGTCTCTGAAGGATTCGAGACAAAACACCGAAAACATCTTCTGGTCTCGATTCCATTAACTCGTTTATCGCGTCGTGGAGCACGTTTTGGAGGTCGATATCTTTCAAATACTTCCTTTTCTCTTCGATGGCCTCGGGAGAAACAACTTCTTCCTGTGGAATCGGCTCCATTTCGTCCTCCATCTTTTTGATAACGTATTTACTTTCTGACATGTAAAGTTTTTTGTCATGTAAAGTATATTTCAACTCTTTAGGGAAACTTACATCTTGCTTGTTTAAATTCTGTATTTTTGATGGCAATGATTTGGTGATTCTATTCAGCTGAATTACCAATAATTGTAATGCATTCCTATATTTCTTATAATTATAGTTCAGAAAGAAGTGTTTCACCTGAATATATTTATGGAAATAAATATTTAATTAATTAATATGACCACATCGTCCAGTTTTTCAATCCAATTTTGAATAGTTTATGACTCATGTTTGTCGCCCCTTAAATGTGAATTCACTCATATCAATTGCCAAGATGGATTCTACTAATCAAAACCAAACAACCTCCTCTTTAAATGAATAATTAGATATTACCGCCACCTTGATCTTCTGATGCGTGTCATGAAACATTTGGCAAAAGATTAATGATATTGATAGAATGAGTTCGGCAAATTTTACTGCTAAAGATGCATATGGATTGGTTAACCAGCAATATAACTGATGCAGATATTCAGTATCAATTCATTATAATAAATATGAAGGCTACAGTTTGCATTTTTTAATGGTAGCATTTTGTTTAGATATCAAAATGCAAACTGATAAATTGTATCATCGATACATTTTCAATATTCAGAAATGAATTTTCATCAATATCAATAGGTAAGTTTCGAATCTGAAAAGATAACTTCATTGACTCATTCATGAAGGCTTAGGAAGAATTAGTTTGCTCATTACACTTCATTTGACTGTTAATAACACTTCATTTGACTGTTCATTGATAGAAACATCATAAATGAAAATTGATAATCGGAGTTTTCAAAAGATACGAAATTGGATTTTAACCAGTAAAACATATGTTTTGAGAGGAAAGATATAAGAATAACTAAAAATTTTCGTAATCTTAAAATGTTTATAGAAAAAAATCATAAAAATAATGATTTCGAGTCTCTCTAAAAGGAATTATCATTACTTAGATGCACAAGCAACATCAATTCTCGATCCACGGGTACTCGATGCGATGCTTCCGTTCGAAACACACAAACACGGCAATCCACACTCGATTCAACACGTTTACGGAAAAGTTGCTCACGATGCTGTTGAAAACGCACGAAAATATATTGCCAGAGCAGTCAATGCCTATCCCAGCGAGATAATTTTCACTGGAGGAGCGACAGAGTGTGGAAATATCTCAGTTAAGGGAACAATGAGACATTTGAAGCCAAAAGGCAAGAAACACATCATTGTTTCCAATGTTGAGCACAAATGCATCCTTGAATCTGCAATAGACCTCGAAAAAGAAGGTTTTGAAACTACAATCCTGCCAATTACTGATGATGGAACTGTTTCTCCATCAGAAATCGAGCGAGCAATTCGTCCTGACACAGGTTTAGTGTCATGCATGACAGTAAACAACGAATTAGGAACAATAAATCCGATTTCCGAAATCGCCGCAATTTGCAAATCACATAACGTTCTTTTCCATACAGATGCCGCACAGGCGTTCGGAAAGATACCGATTGACGTCAAGATAATGGGAATTAATTTGATGTCAATCACTGGACACAAGATTCACGGTCCTAAAGGTGTTGGCGCTCTTTATATCTGTTCAGATCCACTTGTTACCGTAGAACCAGTTATGAGTGGCGGCGGCCAAGAGAGAAACATCAGATCAGGTACATTAGCTGTTCCTCTCATCGTAGGATTAGGAAAAGCCGCAGATATTGCATATAGAGAGATGAAATATGACTCTCCATATGTTGAATCACTTGGAAAATATCTTGTTTCTCAAATCAAGCAGAAATTCCCAAAGGCAACATTTAATGGAAGTATGGAGCACAGGTGGTACGGGTGCATCAATGTTTCTCTCAATACAATCGATAGTGCAACATTAATGCACAAACTTCCTCAGTTTGCGTTTTCTTCTGGTTCTGCATGCATCAAAAGTGATGTTGAACCATCCTATGTTCTCAAAGCAATACATTTAAGCAAAGAATCTGCTCGCACAACAATTCGAATTGGATTGTCGAAATTCTCCACTAAAGAAGAAGTTGACCTATTCATCAAAGACTTGGAACGTGTTAACACACATTAAAAATGTAAAATATCTGCATATAACATTTTGGATTTTTGATGTTTTATTTGAGGATGTGATTTGAAAAAAACACCAACAGCAAAAGTTAATTATGTACTGTTTTGCTATATTATTCTTGCTATTATGTGCACAGTAAAATATAAATTATATTTGTCTTATTTTTATGCTAACATAACATTACTCAAGATGATATTTACTGGGATAATGCTGTTGGAACATCATCACAGAATTTGAACACAAATTACAACATATCATCAACATTAATGCTCAGAGTTCGTGATGCCCCTTATAATATATTTGCAATATTAAAGCTGCTCCAATCTGTATTATGGCATATAAATTATATAATTTTCCACTATATTTTATATTGTTTCCACCATATTTTAAGATGTTGAAAGATTTATGCTTCAAAAGGTCTATTGAATACAATAACTCCGATGTGTGCAAAATTCAAATCAATGGCAAAGAGATATCTTGTCCTATAAATCATGCTATCGTTATTTCAAACGAAATATACAAGGTTTATATATATTACTGACCCAGCAATCCGAGAGTTTTATTTTACACCTGAAGTTAATCACGACGAGGTATACAAAGATTTAGAGGCTCGATTTATCAAAGGAGATTGTCCAAGCAAAATCGAAAATGGTTTGGCATTTGATTACTATTCTATTGGTGAAAATATTGGAATTCGGTTATCCATTGATCCAGCTATTAATTCCATGAAGCAAATAGAGGCTAATGTTGAGAACGTTTTCAAACTTATCCCAATCATGGAAAAAATGACAATCCAGAGCCCTTTTATGCATTTGTTGCTTCAAACTTTAACGCTTTTGAAACTGAGCAGTTAGTTGATTTCTTTTTAATACAGATTGGAAAAGTGACGTTTTTGCTTTATCTTCTGGCAATACAAATATGCAAAAAATCGGGGCCTCCGGCCAACGAAATCACCAAATGAATTTCAAAGAATAACTTATATGTCCCCTCCCTTTTCTTTTCTTCTTTTTTCCTTTCCTCCTCCTTCTATTCTCTTTTCCCAGTATTTTTCTCGATCTTAATTCAAATTTTCATTATTAATAATTGAAAAGCAAACACAAATAAGAATTTAGATATACTGCATGCTAACTTTGTTTTATTTCAAACATAAAAATCAAATCCGAATTATTACGAAAACTTTAAAGGACTATAGTTAAAGGATCACTTCAGTGTCATTGAGCGAAGTTGTGACAGAGTAAACTTTACATATTATGATTTTTTTTACATTTTTTTACAACTGAATGCATCCTCATTAACTTTGTTCAATCATTGATTCTATGAGGACGTTGTGGTAAAATAAATTCGAATTTTTCGATAAATATTAAATGAAATAAGTAAGTCATTCGTTGCGTAGTTTGTATATCATTTTCGATGAGGAATGTATGGGTAAACTGAAAATAGCTTGTCATTCGAATGCATTCTGATGTCATAAATTGATGTTGAATTTTATGCAAAAACATGACGTGGAAGTGATTGATTTCTTGCTCTGTGTATTGCAGAGCAAATAATGATGCACAAAAGCGTAATATTGAAATGCGAAAAATTTGGACTGCAAAAATGGAACTGTTTGATAAATACATTATGGATCATTTGAGTAATGATGATGTTTTTCTTGCTTCACAACTCTGTAATTTAACAATTAGATGATATGGGAGTAAGTTTGCGGATGTTTTCAGATGAATAGATAACATTTAGCAGTACTTGCTGTGCATGGATGCATTTAGTCCAATGAACCCGCCGAATTTGATATTTTCTCTGAGTGCCGCAATGAAACTAGTGAAGCTTGGAATGGCATTTTTGTTACTCAAGTTGTCACTTTCCGAAATGGAATTGAGAGTAAAAGAACGATTATTTACGATTATTGTCCGTTAGATTGTTCAAAAACGATTATTGTCTATTAAAAGTGACATTCTTTAGGCAGCCCCTTTAATACTTTGGGTGAATAACCCAACAATGTATTGAAAAATTTAAGATTTTGAAATTTTTGGAGCATCACATTGTAAACCTAAAATAAATCGATTTGCATTATTTATTTTTCAAAATTTTCAAGATTTTTCTATTGAAAAATAAAAAACACAAAAAATGACATAAATAATGCTCAACAAATTATGGTCGGGCGCTCAATGGAGGGGAAATAAAATGGCCGAACAATCTGGTCAGACAATTTCTGATCCGTACCAACACAATATAAAAATAATAAATATGATGGCGTTTTTAGCTTTATAAGAAAGTTAAATAATGGCAAAAATCCACATAAATGTCAATCTATTGAGATCAATTGCGTCTCCACATCAGGTACAGAGCATTATTGGCGGTTATTAGAATACCATGAAAACAATGATTTTGTATTCGCCCTGTTTTCAAATAATGATATTACTTTTAATCTCAAAAACTACAGACTGAAATTGTCATGGTATACAATAGCATCTGGTGGTTCAAATAATTGGGGAGATAGTAGGCTTGGTTTTACTGTCAATGTGAGCAATGATGGTAAAAACTGGACCCAAGTTGATGAAAAAAAAAAAAAAAAACAATCTAAGTGATATGGGACGCACAATGGAAGTGTGTGCATGGAAATACAGCAGTCCAGATTTTTGAGACGCTTTTTGCCACGGCATCTCAGGGCGTCCCCGCTGTAAACCATTCAATTTTGAATAATTTATGGTGTCCCTGACGAAATTTTTTTGATGTTTCGCGTCCCCAATGAATTACAAATACGGAAAATTTTCGATGTGTTTTTGGGAAGCGCAGCCCGCGCCTATTAAAGATGAGAGTTGACAAAGCTTAACATCACTTGTACGAAGCACAATCACTGAAGAAAGAACTTCTTGTTGGGTTTATAAGTCGGGGACACTGCAGTTTATTTGGAGACACGAAGTCTTGAAAAAAAATTCGTCGGGGATCCCATAAACTATTCAAAACTGAATAGTTTACAGCGGGGATGCCCTGAGACGCCGTGGCAAACCAACACCGATTTTTGTCAATATTTTCAAATCCAATTCAAAGTCAAAAAATTTGATAATTTTATGCAGAAATATTTCCTATCATATTTTTCGATAAAACAATAAAAAATTTCTAAAAATGACAAAAACTCTCGAATCACTTGGTCATCATTTTTAGGCTCAAATAAATCGAATCAGGAGATAAATATTATATTAATATATAGTTTATTAGAGACAAATTTTAGGATAGTGATTAGATGTTAAAAGTTAGAAAGATAAGGTGAAGAATGAAGAAGAATTAGTGTTAAGGTTAATTCAATAATATTTTTGATGTCCGAAGTTCTTCAGTTCAAAATTTTACAATTAGTTCAACCAATCGGAGATAACACTAAAGTTGACTTCGAGAAGATCAGAGGCATCTGTGCTGAAGGATTATCGGAGTGTCCGCCTGAAGATCGCTGTTTGGCGTGGTTAGTTTTATTTGGCATATATCCGAGCGATCCAACGGAATGGAAGTCAGCAAGGGACGAAATATACGCGAATTATAAAGATTTTTGCGAACTATTTAAAATGGAAGATTGGCATACTCGTCATTTCGTGCCAAATGTACAGAAAGTCAAATTTAATTTACCTGATAACTCAAAAATGCACGTGATTCACGGCGATATTGTAAGAACCGGACGACATATTTTCTTTTTACCACCAGGTGACGTTGTAGAACCATACGAAAGCCAAATTTTGGCACCCTTCGCCGAACACATGCGAAGACTTGAAAGAATTTTATATGTTTTCGCTTGTTGTAATCCGACATTATCTTATATGCAAGGATTTAACGAACTTCTCCCGGTTCTTTACTACGTCAACTGCCAAGCGAAGCAGATTTTTGATGATGACATGTTTCTGGTTGAAGCGATAACATTTAAATGTTTACACGAATTGTTGACAGCAACAGAGCTCAATATCCTCTATACAACGCAGGACCAGTCATCTCTCATCATGCACAAACTTCACGCTTTTGAAGCAATTTTCGATAAACACGCTCCTGAAGCTTCTGCTGTATTAAGGAAGCTCAACATCGAACCTATTTTGTACAGTTTCAGGTGGTTTAATCTCTTGTTCGCTCAGGAGTATGAACTCCCTGTTTTGCTCATTATTTGGGATACTTTGTTAGCTCACAAAGATCATTTAGTTGAATTTGCATTTTACTTTGGTGTCTCATCGATTTATTCAAGGCAGGATATGCTAGACGTCAACGACTTCCCTAAGACTCTGTCAACACTTCAATCGCTCAAAGTTAGAAATGTATTTTTGACAATTAAGCATGCAAACGAGATGTATAAAGAAGATCACGCACCACCAAGTTTCTTCAATAGAATCAAGAAGCAATTCTCACAGAAAACATAACCTTTAATACATTTGTATTTATATTGTTGTTTTTTTTTTAAATAAATACTGTAACTTTCTCTTTATTATGATATAAAAATCCTAATTAGCAAGCAAAAAATAAAAAATAATTTTTGAAGGTTCTAAATTAGAAGATAAAACAAAACACAGCTAAAAACCTCTCAATTTTTTTTAAAAAACTTGGCTTTCCCTTTAAAAGCAAAACCATATTAGCAAGCTTTTGAAAAATAAAAAGCTCAAAAAGACTAATGAACAGATGTTTAAAACATGCTAATAAGGAGAATTAAAATGGAATGGAATAAATTATCATTCAAAATTGTTGCTTCGTTCACTGGCAAACTGTAGTCAATTACTACAGGAAAACCAAAAACCGTGGATTTCTTGGAGCTTTTAGGTACTTTTATTGGGGAACTGAATTTTCAGCAAAAAAGAATATGCTAACAGCAATATTATGGTCAGTTTCATCATCTAATAGAGTAAATTCGAAGGTCTTAACGTTAAATTCAGAGTATATTGTTGTTAATTTGATGTTGTTTCCTAAAATAATTTCTTCATGATTGGGATATGGATCTACAATTAAGTGAAAATAATTAGGAACATATAATGTTTTCAAACTTGTAAATTCAAATGCAGATGTGTAAAATTCGCCCGAGAAAATTGATTTATGGTTGTTAGAGTTGAGCAAAATCTGAAAGCATATTTGTCTAGTTTGAAAGAATTTCTCGGAAATGTCACATTTATTAATTTTGTCCCTGAAAGAGCAAAACTTTTAATCTCTCTAAGTGAATCCGGTAAATTATAGATTCTAGAGAAGTTTGATAAAATGCGTAATCTTCAATTATTTCTACAGAAGATGGCAACAATATGTTTGATAACGCAGAGCATCCATAAAAGGATCTTTGACATATTTTTGTAATTCCATAAGGGATATCAATTTCTGTTAATGAATTGCAATTATTAAATGCAAATTTTCCAATATATACTAAATTTGATGATAGTTTTACATGGCTTAAATTAATGCAATCATAAAATGCATAATCTTCAATATAATCTACATAAGATAGATCAATATCTTTGATATTTCTACATAGATAAAAGGATCAAAAAGGGATTTCCTTTGTTTTGCTATTTAAAACAATCTTCGTCGCATTACAGTAAGCAAAGCAATACGGATATAGATAAGGTAATTGATCATCAATAACAATATTTTCTTCAATTGAGTTTATGTATGCGTATGATTGAATATAATGGCTATCTTCTGGAAAAATTATTGAACAATTTTTGGAATGTTTGGAGCTTTAAATATTAAATCATTCATAGCATGAAAAATAATAGTGTTTAATTTATTGCATCCAAAAAATGCATATAGCACGAAAAATGCATTTAACAGTACTTGGAAATTCAGCATATTCTAATTGATTACATCCATAAAAGGCCCAATATTTAGCAATCTCGTACGATGATGAAATCAGAATTGTCCTATCGATTTCGTGATTGTTCTCATCATGGATTTTTAATATTATTTGTCCTAATTCAACTCTGAAAATTCCAGACGATACAATATAGGAATTAAATGGTGGGTTACCTATAGATGGATATTCAACTGAGTTTACATATGAAAAAGCGTTTTCACCAATAAATTTGATTGAGTCCGGAAGAAATATCCCCAGATTGAAACAGCTGTAAATGCATATGAATGTATTTCTTCGATTACTCCATTAAAAATAACAGTCTTAAGATTGATACAATTTTCAAATGCACCAGATTCAATAATTTTAACCATTTTGTGGTATTTCAAGTGATTATAAACTCTGGCAATACATAAGTAATCCATAAGAAATGACTCTAAACGAATTTAGCTAATCTTAATTTCTCGCAAGATTGAAATGCTTGACGGGTTATAATTTCAAGAAATCTATTTGAAGATAAATTTATACTAACAAGTGAACAACCTCTAAAAGCACCCTCGCCAATATATGAAATAGAATCAGGAAAATTTAATTCTTTTATAATACAACTTTCAAAGGCTGGTGAAATAGTTTGCAAATTATTAGGGAGTCTTATATATTCTAACTTATAACATCCTGCAAAGCTAAAAGGACCAATTGATACTATCGCAAATCGAGACATTTTGTAATTGTTCACAATTTGCAAAGCATAGGGGTGGAATTACTTTGATACTTCCCAATATTTCAACTGATTCAATAGAGTTATTTCTAGAGAAAAGCCTGTCAAACACATCTCCAACAATTGTACAATTTCCTCCATTACAAATTACTTCCAATCTAAGGTTATTATAAAAATAATTACATTTGTCACTTTTAATGATAGATAATAAAAAAAATGTTTGCAACAATTTTATTGCTTAGAAAGAAGAGTGAAGTCCGCACGAGCCAATGGATGACCGGCTTGGTATCATTCGGCTTCAAGGAGAAGGCTACGTACGATGTTTCCGTCAGCAGTGACGCAAATTGGCTAATTGTCGGATTAGCGAACACAGAAGAGTGGAAGTCCATCGTAAAGCAGAATATCACAACAAACGCTTCTGCGTACATCGAAAATTACAACCTCTCAGCTATTTACCAAGTAATGCGATTTAATTTTACAACAGAAAAAGAATTATCGATAAATGGAACAATTTCCATCAAAGATACCTACAAGTTTTACATTTTTGCGTTCGATAAAGAGTCAAACAATATCAAATACAGCGCAGTTTTCACAAATCCAGACGGACTTTTGGATTATCGCTTTGAGAACCTTCTCATCACAGCGCCTTCATTCCTTATTGCCGTAGGAGTGCTCACAGGACTCTGGCTTTTCAATTGGTTTAGGAATTTCAGCGTTCAAATTTATATTCACTATGTTTTCACAACTGTTTTCATTTTAACATTCTTGAACAACTTCGCGTACTACGTTTATATCGTTCGCTCAAACAAATCTGATACTGATCCGATTCCATTTATTTTCTGTTTTATCACATATATTTTAAAGGACATTGTTTTCTCGTTCGCTATCATTCTTGCTGCCTCAGGATGGTGTATTCTCATTGATAATATCAAGATCAAAGAGTTAATTATATGTATTGTTTTATCTGTGCTTTTCATTGGCGCTAAGATGGTCAATGAGTACTGTGACTTCACTAGTGCTGCTTCAATCGCAACAGGCGTTATTTTCACCGCTTCATTGATTGTTTATGCAACAAAACTTGTTCAATACACTCACAACGCTTCAACATTGATCTTCGCTCACATGCTTGCGATCAAGAACGCGGGAATCGATCCAACGACAACTCCTGTTCAAAAGAAATTGGCTATGTATGTTTCATTTGAGTTCATTTTAATTGCTTATTGCGTTAACTTCTTGATCAAGTTCTGCGTTGTTGAATTCGTTCCTGTTGGATGGCTCTCTGACTTCACTGACCAGCTGTTTGATACCATCATATTGTTCTGCCTTGCATTCATCTTCAGGATCAGAGACAAGGACAACAATGGATACAGTGTCATCGAAGAGAACATGGAGAAAGTTGATGATTTCCAGCTTTCTGAGATTGAAGCTGTCAGTCAAAACGAAGCTGATCTTCACAATGGCATCGAGTGGAGACCAGGAATGCAACTTCCAGGCCGTCCAAATATCATCAGAGAGCCAATACAGCAACAAATTACTCTCGAATCACCTGATGGCGAACAAAGCCTCACAGCAACAAGTCTCCCAACTGATCAGATCCCAGTATAATATATCTATTTATTTTTCCATTGACAATAAAATCCTCTATGTTATCATCAAAATTTACAACATTATATTTCAGCTCAAAAATTTTTCTTTTCAAATTTTCACACTTATTAGATTGATATTGGTTGAAGTGGTGCTTCACAAAATGCTCTATGCTATTTTTGCTGTATTGAGGACCCCTGGACATTTTTATTTTCAAGGCTATGCTATAATATACATTTACATCAATTATATTCCATTTAAAATTATATTGATGTGGGTATTTGACACTTTTTGAGTTGCGTACTCTATTTTGAAGGCTTATCGAGCACACGCATAGCTTGGTTAAGGGTCTCCGTCACTTTTGCATTTGCGTGCTGAAAAAAAGCGCTTTGCCCGCATCAAATGTGAAAGAAAATTCTTTTGAGTTTGGGAGAATTTAAAAATCAAGAACTGATATCAACTCAAAATCATCACAACTCTTATCTATAGTTTATATAATATTGCTTTGTTATATCAAAATTGATAGATATTCATGTGGTGGAGAATTTTTTCAATTTTTAGGAAGAAAATTTTCAATGTCATTCCCCCCTCATTAACCATAAATTTAAAGGGTTAACATAAAAAATGAAAGCAAGAACGCATTCGCCACAGGATCAAATATACGGACCATTAAATATCCCATCGTACTGCTGGCCGATCATTGACACGCCCGAATACCAAAGATTGCGCTATGTTACGCAGCTTGGACCAGTTCAATACGTTTTTCCAAGTGCGAATCACTCCAGGTACGAGCACTGCCTCGGATGCGCACATTTGGCGGCCACTCTCATGGAACACTTCGAGCAACAGCAGCCAGAGCTTCAAATTAAGGAAGAATACAAACAAATTGTTATAATCGCTGCTCTCTGTCACGATTTGGGCCATGGTCCGTACTCCCATCTGTTCGACGAAATCGTGAAAACCATCGATTCGAGTTGGAACCATGAAGAAATGTCAGGAACCATTCTTAAATATATTGTTAAAACGTACAATGTCGGCATTGACAACGATGTTATCGAAGCCGCATGCGCTGCAATTCAAGGAGACAAATATAAAGACTATCCTTCATGGTTATTCACAATTGTCGCAAACAAAAAGAACGACATCGACATTGACAAGTTCGATTACCTCGCAAGAGACATGAACAGGACACTTCACATCGGAAAATTCGAATACGACCGCTTAATCGTTAATTGCAGAATCACACAAGGCGAACTTTCATGGAGATTGTCTGAGATCCCAACAATCGAAAGATTATTCTTCAACAGAAACGATATGCATAACAGAGTCTACAAACATCGCGTCGCTCTTTCAATTGGAGCAATGATCGAAGATATGTTTGAATACGTCAACGAAAAGCTCGATTTCGGCGAGCTTATCCACGAACCGAAGGAATTCTGCAAATATGATGACAGAATCATCTTTTTAGCAGAACTTGGAAATTTCGGTCCTGAAGCACAGAAAATTGCGATGGACATCAGGTTCAGACGCCTCTATAAGTGCGTTGGTGAACTTCGTGTTAAGCCAGGAAATGTTGAAGGCGAAACTTATTCACAATTACCACCATCGAGGATTGGTGAGGACATTGCTGCAACAATGAACATGAATTCATCGATCTTCAGAGTAATTCCACTCAAATTCCGTTACGGTATCAACAAGAACAAGCATCCACTTCTTTCAGTGCCTTTCTTCTCACCTGGATCCGACCAAATCATCCACCTTAAGCCGGAGGATATTTCTGCGATCGTTCCCGCTTATTTCGCTGAAACAGCGATGAGAATTTTCATTACTGATTCTTCTCAGCTCGATACTGCAAAACAAGCATTCGACAAGTGGCTCTCCACTTCAGTTTTCTTCTGATTCTTTTGTAATTTTTTAAATTGAATTTTTTATCTCATTTTTGATATACAAACTAATTTTTAGCACCGAAGATACTTACAATTAAACTAAGCTCCAATTATCATATCTATTTGCAAAAGTTCTTTGCAATATGTTGAGAATTGTAATTTTGCCAAAAAAATATAAACTTACATTACGAATGAATGTATAAATTCAATTCTACTGAATACAATTAGAATAGTTTGGAGTTTAATAATGCTTTGATTATTATTTTGCAAAATGAGGAAAAATAATTAAAACAATTGGTGGCCAATATCCATATAATTGATATTAAAAATTAAAATTCATGTTAAATAAAGTAGTTAGATGATTACAAACAAATTCCAGAATAAATCACAACAAATTGCTCTAAAACTCAATAAAAAGCAATAATCTGATATCCATACTTTGAAATTATGCTACATTTGATGTATGGAACTTAATCTATAATCGACACCTCATGAAACAAGATTTCGATATCGAAATGAATTTGATTCCTGATAAAAAACGTTCATATTTAAAACAAGAGATAAGCTCTTCTATGTAGTTCCATTCCATAAGCAAAATTGAAAGTTGCCGATAAATCGATATTTTATTGAATATTTAGCATCTACAACATATGTCAATTCTAAATATAGAAGATCACTATAAAAAACGATATTTGAAAAGATGGTCATCCAAATTTATTTTTTATTCGGTAATTTCTATGTAAATTCTAATAACTAAACAAATAATTTTTGTTATTAATTAAATTTTGTGAAAAATGAAATGTCCATATGTAGGCTAATAAAAATATAGGAAGATAAAATGTTTTCAATTTTGTATCATCTTTGTCAAAAATGTTAGATAATAATTTTTACTCTAAGATCAATATTACAAAATTAAATTTTTGAATAATCATGAATTTGAATCGAAAATGATCGTAAACGAAAAATGTAAAACTTTCAAATTTGGTTTTTCATAATGCCCAATAGATGTTGAATATGAATTCCATATTTTTAAAGAAAAATATATTGAAAACTAACAAATTAGTTCGAATTAGGTCATTTTTATCAAATAAATACAGTCAGCAGACCAATGGCTATTCAAAAATAGGATTTATTCATCTATTGAAATGTAAAGATTTACAAATTATAAAATTGTCAGAATGGAGGAAAGTGAGCAAGAAAGTTTATTCGTGCAATGTAACAAAGTTACATCAACGGTATTCGCCAATGCTCAGAAGATATTGATGTTTAGAGCCTCCATTGCGTGCTTATTACTTCAAATTACAGCATTTTTGTTGGCAACTCAACCACTGAGGAAAGAGAAATGCACGAGAGTTCACCAGCGCGCGTTAGAACGATATTTGTAACTATTGAACTCACTTTTAGACTTATTGACGAACTTTGGAGGAAATTGGACAGAAAAGCTCGTAATCTTGAACATTTCACAAATTACAGAAAGTATCGACATGACACGTAAGAACTTAATCGAAATTTGCGGCCAATTGGACTTAGATGCAAGCAAAATCATTCAAATTGACGAAAATCAGAATTTAGCAAATAAACTTTCAGATTTCAATTTCTTCAAAGATAAACTCATCGACTTCAAAGCATAAACACTCAGCGCTACAAATGCCGTCGATCTTCAACAATTGATCCAAGAAAGATTGTATTCTCTGCGTATGAACATCCCAAAGAAGCACAGACACTCGATATCGCTTAAAAATCCTCAAAGCATAAGCAACGGCATCAAATACATAACAACTCGATAAATATTGAACCAGAAAACATAAAACACAAATCTGTTCTTGGTAACGGAGGTTTTGAAAACATATTTTTAGGTACAATTCTGTCAACAAGCGAATATATGGCAATAAAAGCAATCAAAGAAGGCAAAATTACAATTCGATTCAATAATTCAATCGCTGCTATTGTGACTCAACAAATTTTGATAGAAACTATTATTACAATCCTATTGACTTTAACAATAATATCCAATATCACTATATTTTTAATAAGAATTTTTGCACCCAAATTAAATTAGTATAGCATTCCTTGAGCTCTTCAATCGAGTTGAAACATCTCTGATGAAGAACTTCCACAGATTCTTGATACTCACTCTTCTCGAACAGATATCAGTATTAGAACTGCAGTATCCTGAAATTCTCGTTCATGGAGCTTTGTCAGATATCAATATTGAAATGAAATTATAATGGCTTAGGATAGAAAGGTAGGAATAAGAAATTTTTGAGACGGTACTGTGCTTGTTGAATTACAATCAACACTAGTAACACCGATTTGAACAACCTCTAAAATATTATCAGGATTGTCCTTGTACTGATCATTATTTTTAACAAAAATAGCGCCACCTCTTGTTGTTTGGCATCGATAAACCAATAACCTTTTTATCACTTTTCAATATTATTATTGATTCTTACACAGATTTAATGAATTCAAATCCCATTATAAATGAATATGAGCGTTCAAAATTTATTTCTTAAGAATCTTTATTCGGAATCTCTATTCATTGCTTCAAATGCAAAAAGTGAACTTACAAAAATTCGAATTGTAAAACCATTTTCTTCATTCTTAATAACATCAAATAGTTTAAGAATTGATAGATCAAAATTCAGATACTTTCAAAATTCGATTTTCCTTCAAAACAAGAAAATCACATTTAATCATGCCGAATTTTCATTTATGAATTCCATATTTGATATCTTGGCATCACCTAATAAGGGAGGTATTGTATCGTTGAATGGAATTGGTTTAATAGTTAGATATTGTACTTTTCAAGAATTAATAACATCTTCTACATATCCATGCTTTAATATTTCTAATTCAAAAATTACTGTTTTTTCATGTTGCGCCAAACACTGTGGAGGTGGTAATTTGGGTAATATGTAATAATCTAATGGATTTCATACTGCAAACTAGAAAGATCAAATAAATACGATGCTTTGTTAAATATAATTTTAGAACCATTAAACTCAGGGTTATTGTAAATTAAGAAAAATATTTCTGCATCTGGTGATGTATTATAATATATTTGAAAACGTACCGAAATTAATAGTGGCTGGTTTTTAATTTTGAGTTAAATATAACACAGACCCGTTATTGTGAGAACAATTAGAATTTGATATTAAAATATTTCCATCATGTATATAACATGCTTTTTTTGTTTTTCTTTTGACTGAGAAATTGATGAATCGAGGATATATCGTAGATCTTTTTCTGGATTATTGGGACCACTTCATCCAAAAATATAACAATGGTTTCCTGTGTTTGTTGAATTACAATCAACACTAGTAACACCGATTTGAACAACCTCTAAAATATTATCAGGATCGTCCTTGTGCTGATCATTATTTTTAACAAAAATAGCGCCACCTCTTGTTGTTTGGCATCGATAAAACCGGCATGAATGAATCAGATATCGCTGAATATTGGATGCAGATGTTGTATGTATTGCCCCAAATCGTGTTAAATCTTGGAAATCAACAAATTCAACGAAAACCATTCCATAAACAAGCATTGTTTCAGATTTTGTTTTGTTTTGAAAGATACCAATATCTGGGAAGAAGTTATAGCAGAGAAATGGAGACTCATGAAGAAACAAAGAGTTCAGCATTTTTATGGGAAAAAATGAATGTTGTTAAGTCAAGACAGATAACATATCTGAAATTAGACACTGATCAATAATCAATCAAAATTATGCAAAATGAATTTGAATGAAGTACGTTTTTTCTTGAAAAATAGGAATCCCATTAATAATTATATTTTATACCACATTCATCGACTATTGATCATTAGAAACATTGAAATTTTGAACTTTTAGGAAATCCAAAAATTCTTGTAAAAAACATTCTGGTACCATTGAATACAAGATTCAAATTAATGTATCTTAACGATCGAAAAAGTTTTGTTAACTGTGAAATATAGCAATTGCTGGAAGAGTTTTCATTCCGGAGTTTTTTGTTGCGTCATCACGATGTGAAATTTTAGCTTTGTATATTAAGACCCTATTTTACAGTGTGAGACCCTAAATAACATTTTTAATCAATTTTTTCTCAAATTTCTCAACGGAACATTTTCATTGAACGACGATGATTTCATTTTGAGTCTATTTTCAGTTGGTACAGCGACGTTGAGTGTTGTTTTGTTCAATTGAAGGAAAAAATTTGAATTTGATCAAATTTGTTTGAAATGTTGTTTTTATTATTATCATCTATGATCAATGATATATGATACTGCATGCAATTTCATTCCAATGTCTCTTTTTAAACTTCAAACTTCTTGGGAAGATTTCTTTGATGATTTACAACCTTCAGCTATTCCAGTTGAATATAC
>JALKBU010000867.1:0-22269 GCA_023091735.1 Trichomonas tenax | reverse complement strand
TTTATCATCGACAACAACATATTTTACGTTATAAAAATGCTATACAATGGTAATATAATATATTATAATGAGTAAAGCACATCATGGCAAATCAATGTTTTTGATGCAAGATATATCTAATATTTTAGTGAAATATAGACTTTGTTAGCTAATTCTTTAATATATCATGCACAACAGGATTTTGCACATTGGGGCTCAATAACGTAGCAAGAAGTTAATACAGTGAGTTAAAAAACGAGTTTCGCCGACTTTGCGTATAAAAATTTAATTGCCCGAAGGTATGGCACTCTGAATTTGCAATATTTTTTAAAAATAATTAGATAAATAGCATTAACAGTATATACTCTATACATATGCATTGTCAAATATATGAATTAACTTCGGCCAGAGCCTTCAAAATTAACCTTTAAAAACCGTTTGTTCACTTTTTGTATTCTACATACTATGCTTAGTAATATTTTCCACTTAAAATCGAAAAATAATTGTGAGATGTTCATTTTTGGCTCACAATTTTATTTTGCTCAAATATACTACAATACAGCATCTACATCGCTTATATTATCCAATGGTTAGCTCAAAATTCAACAAAAATGTACTTTTTGAACAAAACATTTTGTTGATGTGATTTTTTTGGGTTTTGAAGCGATGATAATAAATCATTAGCTAATTCGAGCTATGGCATGAAGTTTTTTGAACAATTTGAGAAATTGTGTGTTTTTTGTAAACTTATCAAATTAGACAAGTTTCTGATGGAGTTTTTTGATGAAAATGATATAGATGAAGCACTCCAACCAGAAGAATACATGGACCATGGTGCAGACTTTAAGTTGTACGACCCAGAAACTTAAAAACATTCAAGCAATCCTAAGCCCAGCCAAGAAAAAGAAAGGCGATCAAAAGAAAGCAAAAAGTAATTTTTGCTTGGATCAACTTTTGGTATCACAGCTAGTTGAAACTCCCAATTGAGGTTCTCATAGCTTGCAATATTCTTTAATTTTTTTTAATATAATTTTTATTTTTCGAGATAAATGTTGTTTTTATTTATTACCTATAATATGTTTTGTAAGAGCATGTATGCAAAAATGCATTTAAGTACAGGAAATAAAAATGTGATAAATTTTGTTGTGAAATGAATGAATATAACAAACAGGCATGTTTGAAATAAGCGTGTTAGTTGTATTCATGTCTTCATTTTGAAATTACTTGATGAATAATTTTTTTCAAATTATATTTTAGCGACAATGTATTAGTATCATATCATTTCATGTTCTTCGTATCAGGTACATATTGGAGTTCCAATATATCAATATGTAATATTCGTCGAATGTTGAGATTCAAGTTTGATCTTGATCAATATGAAATAAATAAAGCCAATATCGTCTGTAATGTAGTAGTGTTCTTTTTGTGATTTTTTATATGTATCATGTAAAACATTGATAGGATAAAAAAATAAGATAATGATTTTTCAACTTCTAAACATTAGCGCACGAACCAAATCAGTTATGGTATTAGGTACTAGCGTTGATGTTGGTGCCAGAAAATGGTGCCCCCAGAATGCGTATTCAGAGTGCCACACCTTCTATTTGCGCACTTTTTCGGACTTGTTATCTTCTTTTCAGTTTTCTTCAGAATAATCGAAAAAATCGATATTTATTCTTAATATGTGCGTGCGTGTGTAAATTTTCAAAAAAAAATGTTACTGGGAGACAAAGCACCACCAATCTACAGAGTAGTGACGATAGGCGATGCTTCTGTTGGCAAGACGTCGATCATCAACAAGTTAGTGCACAACGAGTTCAACAAAAACGAACAAACGACAGTCGGAGCGATGTTTGAAATGCATTTAGCACAAATTGGCAACGAACACGTAGAGATGCAAATATGGGATACGGCCGGGCAAGAGAAATTCAGAGCGTTAGGGCCGATTTACTATCGAAATGCACACGTTGGAATAATTGTTATCGATATAACTTCACAAATATCGTTCCAGCATATCGATGACTGGATCAGTAACTTCAGGAAAATCGCAGGTAATGAATCTTTGCTTGTTGTTGCTGCGAATAAAGCAGATATGGTGATTGAGCGACAAGTTTCTGATGAAATACTTCACACTTGGTCAGTCAACAGCGGAATCAAGTGGTTTTTGACATCTGCTGTTGATGGTACCGGAATCACTGAAATGATCAATTATATTGCTCAATATTTGATGAAATCGTCTCCACATGGGATCCCTGTTTCTACTCCCTCAGCGAGACCTACAAATACAAATAACAGAAATGAGGCATCTTCAGGATGTTCCTGCTAGTCTCGAATCCATGTAATATTTTATATACAGTCTTATTCTAGCTATGTTGATTAAACTATTTTTATATTAATACGTGATTTTGTAAAATAAATTTCTATAATTTTTTTTCCGCGTAATAATATATAAACTATTTCCCATAAATTCCCAAACATTTTATTTAACAAAACATAAAACACAAAATAAAATATATATAAAATTAAAAATAATTTCATGATAAGTTCTGTTGAAGAGAAGCTACATAGATCTTATAGCTTGACACCTGCCTCAAATCATGAAGGACCTGCGTGAAATCGTACGTCTTCAAGAGTTCCTTAACTTTTTCGTTTGTGGAAAGAACAGTTAGTGCAGAAAGTGCAGGAAATGTAAACTCAGACTCATTCTTCAACATGTCAAACATCTGAGGAACATAGAGCAATATATCATCAACAAACACTTTCCTGGATATAGTTTCGAATAAGCCAATCATTCCTTTCACAAGCTCCGGAAGTTTGAAGCTTTTTACTGTGCTGATATATTTCTTGAAGAAATCTGTCGATGAAAGTTTGACATAAAACTTCGTCTGGTCAACCATCTTAATGAGGATACTTGTAACAGGAGATATTAACTCAGCTGTGTTGTTGTCAAGAACGCTTATCAACAGGTTACAGAATGAAGTAGACTGCGCAAGTTTCGGACGAAGTTTCTTTGTTGAAGCAATCATGATGATGACAGCAAATCTGTCCTCAAAAGATAAACCTGTCTCTGGCATCCATTTCTTAGAGTATTTGAGCAAAGCATTGCCGACTTCGTGTGGGTTATCGCAAAATAGATCTAAAATTTCGAAATAAGCAACACGAGATTTGGAAGCTACAAGAATCAGTTTCTGCACAATAGCTTCAGTGATCTCGATTGCTGGCTTTCTAATTAGGTAAGCAGCCGCAACATCACAAAGTGAATCAATTGAAAGGTGCTTCTCGATGATTTCTGGTTTAATGATAATTCGTGCATCAAAGTTGTTGATCAAAAAATTGTATGATTCACGTACAATCTCTTCATTTGAATTTTGTATTCCGCGCATAAATATTTCAATAAACTCCATGAAACGTGGAGCTAATGTCGTTTCGTTCTGTGAAAAAACTGTATTGACAAGTCTGGCGAATTCCAAACCGCAAAGCTTCATAAATTCTCGCGAGTACTCGATGATAAAATCAACCGAATCCTTCATTGCTGCAAGGTGATCACCAGGTCTAAAGAATAGCTGGATGAGCTTCACGATCTGGATAGCATTTTCTGAGATGAAAGGCTTCAGGAGTGAGAGGAGGTCTTTGTTCATAATTGATGGAAAGAAATTCATTGCGATTAAATATACCATCAAAGTTCCTTCACGGACTTTCTTGTGCTTCATCGGAAGTGAAAAGTAGAGACCAGACTCAATCATGGCTTTGAGAAGGTTAATATCTTTAGAAATTGTTCTAATCAATGGTAAAATAACTCTAATTTGTACGTTCACATCTGTAATAACATTAATTATTTCTCTAACAACGCTAAAGAATTCTTTTGCAGTAATTGCGTCGATTGATTCGATAGCTTTGAAATAGTTATTGATAAATTCTGGATCTGAAGGATTTAGCACCAAAACCCAGTCAGTAGATTCCGAACTTTTCGATGAAATTGTAGATTTCGATTTTCTGCGTCCAGATGATTTCGGTTGTGATATCTTTGGTAGTGAGCGTCTTCTTCCTTCCTGAATCGGCGTCGGTGTTGGTGTTGATGATGTTGGTCTGAGAGAAACCTTTTTTGCAGGTCTTGGCATACTCTCTGGTGAGTGCCTCATGCGTCTGAGGAACTTTTTGAATTCTTCTGAGTTTGTTCCAAGATATGTAACTTTGCCGTCTTTAAATTCTTTAACAATATCTTTAAATGTAGGGCGCTTGTCTGGATCCTGATGCCAGCACCTTGATATGAGTGATTTCAGTCCAGAAGGAATAATCGAAGGTAATTGTGGTCTTTCTTCTTTCTGAGTGACAGCATACGCGATTTGAATATCGGACATGCCTTTGTAAAGCTTATCCTCAGTGAGCATTTCCCACAGAATGATTCCATACGCGTAAACATCGATTTTATAATCGTAAGGTTTGTTAGATATGAGTTCTGGAGCCATATAATGCGGTGTTCCGACATCTCTTGTCATTGTTGCGTTTGTGTCATGTTGTTCTAATTCGTCAATCCTTCTACTTAAACCAAAATCACAAATAACGGGATAATAGTCTTCGTTTAGTAAAATATTTCGCGATTTTATATCTCTGTGTATAATTCCGTGTTCGTGCAAGTACTGCATTCCTCTTGCAATGCCGAGCGCGATGATTGTTTTATTTGTTGCTGAAAGATCAGGAGAACCTTCTTTATGTCTGAGAGCATTGAATAGAGTGCTGTTCGGTATATACTGTGTGATGATAGAAAAAGGATATTTCAGTGTGCATCCAAGAAATGGCAAAAGAAATTTGTTTTTGCACTGCGATAAGATCTCAGCTTCTCGAGTAAAGAGCTTAAGATCCTGCCCTTTCAACTCTTTCGTGTATAGTTTTTTAATAGCGCATTTTTTTTGTGTGTTTATGTGCGTAGCGAGAAAAACTTCTCCGAAAGCACCGGCACCAATACTGTCTCCGATCTTAAACTCACTTAAGTCAATTGAATACGAAAGTAATTCTCGAGGAACGATGCCCGAGATATCATTCATATTCAATTACAAATTTGAATAAAAATACTTTACACTGAAAAGTGTCATTATAAGATTTTTTTTCATGAAATGTATCATGTAAAAATCTTTACATTGGCAAAAACCGTCAAATTCAAATAGATTTGTCATGTAAAATTTATTATTGGTTTCTTATCATTAAAAAAATGAGTACAGACAATCAATAATTCTCAACTAGGGCAATGTCTAATCCTATTTGCTAAAGCATGCATAAAATTGACATAAATATATCTTCAATATCAAAGAAATCATGAATTTTGAGCCCAAATTATATTTCTATCTCTGTAAAATGTGTATTTTTATGATTAAAAAGTATCAGAGATGCCGATGTAAATCCTCACTTTTGCGCCAATTGCAGTGTTAGAATGTGATTTGACAGAAAAAAAATAGATATTTTGTGTGATAAAGATGTTGTATTGTTTCTGCTATGCATGCATTAATATTTAAATTATTAAGAGACCTTAATTTTTCATATACTTGAGCAGTTCAAATTTGTATCTAAGAGATTATCGCCGATAGGATTGTGATAACATGTAATGGAAATAATTGGTTATGAAAATATCTTTTAATTTTATAAAAACAATCTAATGAATGTAATTTGTCTGCTGGCAATAGATATCGCTCGAAATGCAAATTCGTGGTCTTCTGAAATTAATCTGTCTTGAGAATGAAATCAGTACCACAAAGGGGGCAAGCTCTGTTGCCCTGTTTCTTAATCCATGAGTCTATGCAGTGTTGGTGATATTTGTGGCCGCATTTACCTGTTGCAATAGGACATGGATGCGTGATATTCTTTGCTTCGCATTGACTGCATGGGCTAAGGAATTCACTCTTGCATATAGCGCAGGTAGCCTGTTCTCCTTCCCACGAAGATAAGTAAACTGGTGCGTATTTTTGAACAACGAATTTCATCTGGACTGCTTTCTTTCCTTTATTTGGATCGACTTTGTCTTTTGGTGCTGCAGCTGGTTTTTGTTCCGCTTTTGCTGGTGCTGGTGGAGCAGTCGTAGGCGCTGGAGTTGTCATTAAAAAAATGACAAGAGAAAAATACCATGGAACAAAATTTTTGCGATTTAACTTCTCTCCATGAATACTATCTATTGCCAAAATATTTTTTTCTTTGTGACCGATAGAATTAACTTTTTCTCAAATTTTTTCCTTAAATCTAATTTTTCTAAATTTTGAATCAAGAATTCGTAAAAACAATTCATACACTAAGCTATACTTTACAGGCATTATTTATATTTAATAACTACATTTTATTAAATGCATTCTTTTCCTTAGTTTTGATTCATATTTATTCCACAAACTTAATATTTGATACATTTTCAGGTGCAATTGTAATGAAAACTATAATTAAAGAAAAAACAAACATTTATAATATAAAGAATAATCAAAGATCTCAAGAATCTTGTTGATCTTCTTCATTTTGAGCCTCAGCAGATTCTTGTGATTCAGGAGCATTTTCTTTCACTGGAGATTTTTCTGCTTCTTCAGTATTTTGTTTTTGATTTTCACCATTTTGCTGTTGATTTTCAACATTTTCTTCTGCATTTTGTTCTACGTTTTCTTCTTGTTGTTCTGCGCTTTCTTCAGGGTTCTGTTCTCCTTCTTCCGCATCCTCTTCTTGTTTCTCTCCTTCTGCGCTTTCTGGGACAGTTTCACCATGAATTTCTGTTGTTGAAATTTGTTCTCCATCTCTGGTGAATGGTTCATTTGCATCATTTGGATTTCCTGGTCTATTCATTGGCTGCGCTTCGTAGAGTGGAAGATATTCGTTGACTTCTGGTATGTTTGCGCGCTCTTTACACTGAATTAATAAAGCATCTTTTTGCCACATAACAAAAAGAAGCGTTTGAACAGAGCTTTTGCCAAGCTCTTCAGTTGCCCTTTCAAACTCATCAACAATATCAGGCATTGGGTACCTTTTTTCGTTTCCATTGGAATCCTCAATGAGTTTTGCTTGAGGAGCAGGCGGAGGATTACCACTTTTGTCCTTAGGATCTGGTGGCGGTGGGAAAAATCGTGTGTAAATTTGATGCAAAATGTCTAAAAATCTATCTTTTGATATTACGCCTCTTCTAAGAGTGTCAGCAGTCTTAAATAGCGTAAGAAGTTCATGCAAGAAATATGGATATATAATACAGCAAGGAAACGCGAGTAAGAAATTTCCGAAAGGTATTCTATGCGACATGATCGTTCCTGATGATATGGATGGATCGACACACTCACATACAAAGACAATAAAGTTATATGGGACATCAGCACAAACCAATGAAATGATTGAATAAAAATCATCGCAATTTAGTCTTGTTTCTGAAGGAAACTGCTCAAAGGCAGCAAGAATATCTCTTGTAAATTTTATTTTGGTTTCCAGTGTTTGGAAAACCTTTGGAAATGTCCAATCAAATCCGTGACTTTCCTCTCCCATAAAAAATAACGATTTTAAAATCTCACAAATTTGTTCAGACTTTACATGTCATATTTGCTCAAAAAAAAATAAAACAGGGGGAGAAGACCCCTAAATTTAAACGTATAAAATGAAAAGCAAAGTCAATTATTCTAAATCCTTTTTATCGAGCTCCAATCTTGACAGAATGATTGAAGTTTTGACCAAAGATCGAAAATTCGATCGCGAAAGAGCGAAAATGAATTCTCAATCACCAATTAAAAAGATGATTTATCAAGCAAACAAAGATCTTGAAAAAATCGAACAAGAAATCAACAAGCTATCGAATGATATCACAGAATCCGATCAAGAATATTTATACGAAACAACACCCAAAACTGCATTCGAAAGAACTCAATATTTTCAAAATACAGAACCAATTGAAGCTGAAATAGTTCGTTCTTCTATTAAAGCTGCAATTAAAAAGAAAAAATTACCTGATTATATTTATCAATCGAGTGATCTATCGAATACAAGCCAAAACAATATCAATATTAAGACATCTGTCAGCGGGTCAGACTTTTCTAGGACATCAAGCACATTATCATTATCAGATCTCGAACCTAAAAATCAGATCAACCAAAAGGATGAAGAGAGAAGAACAAAAATGCTGAGGCTTGCAAACACAACAACATACACTGCTGAGCAGTTAAGATCGATTGCACCAAATCAAACAGAATTAAGTTTGCAAGAGTTGAATAGCAAATCAATGCGGAAACATAAACATCATGGAAGAACTATAGATGACTTCAACTCTAAGACAACTAGAGCCAGGACAGCCAGAAAGTCATATGTTGAGCCAGAAGTTGATAAAATATGCGAGGTAAAAGAAAAATTTGTGCTATCATATGATCCTATGCTTAAAATCACATACAAACAATGCGCCACGAATTTATGCGAAGATTGTGATGAGTTGATTGCCAAACTATCACAATAGAATGCCGAATTTGTTATTAAATTCTTTTATTGTATTAATGTCAAATGAAAACTACTCATTGACATATATCCAACGTCTAACTTCAAAAACTATCAATAGAATATTCAATTAATTTATAATGATATTAACAAAATATTCTGTTAAAATTCATTCGTTAGTAATCCATGCGAAAAAGAGGGTAATGCTATGATAGAAATACTCTATTTACTCTAGTAAAATATAATTAAACAAGCTTTGGGATGAAATTGGTTCCACCTAATGATGAAAGGCCTTTAAGGGATGATTTACAAAGGAACGAGAACATACAGTTATCGCATTGACGATTGCAATTTGCTGGAAGAAAGCAGTGTCATCATCAGCATTGACAACAAAAGTTCCTACGAATTCTTGTTCTTCGTTGTCCTTCTCGATGTCTGTGCGAATCATCAATAATAAATATGAAAATTTTCCACGGCCAAAGGTGATTTTTTTGAAAAAATCCTGCCAGCAACACACAAGCATCTTAATATCCACACGATTGTGAACTCTATTCGCGGATTCGACTGACCCATTATGGAGGGTCCATTCAAAACCAAACTAATTCATCCTCAAACTTTGACGACGACAATGCACACATCGAGAGGGATCTATGTTAATCGTTATTGTAATCACCAACTTAACAATAACCTTTATTTCGTTATGACAATTATATTTTACATGTCAAAAATTAAAGATAAATCTGCTATTTTTTAAACATGAATCATCCTCCGATTGATATATTCGATTATGATATTGAAATCAAGAAACTACCACAAGAATGGATGGTAGACATGGCCGAAGTATTTAGAGAGTTCGATGAGGACTCTGACGGAAAGATTCCGAACACTTATGCACAACATATCTTTTCTTTGTTCAGACTTCCATCTAAAAGTGTATTTACAGAACCAGGAAATATCACACTCAGAGTTTTCTTACACGAAGCAAGCTTTATGAGACAAGAGATTTTCGGAACCGCAGATTCGAGATATCAATACTTCTTCAAAATGATCGCTGGTCTTAAGCAGTCTAAAATGACCGCTATTGACATCCAAAGATTCATGAAAGTTTGCGGTGATGATGTCAAGTTGAAATTCTGCGATGATTTCATTGATGAATTTGATAGACTTGGTATATCCAAGGATTATATCACAATGGAAGAATTTATTGAGTTCTGCGAACAAAAGAAGATTCCAATTTAAATTCCATTGACTTATTTTTACAGTTTTACGCCACCCTTCCTTCCTGCTATTGAAATATTATGTTTTTTTTTCGTAAATATTGTTTATTTGTTTACAAATCAAGCTAATTATTATTTTTGTCAAAAATTTGTATTACATGACAAATATGCAATTTACAAGTCAAATTTCCTAAATACATGACATTTTTTCAATACATTACACTACAATTAATAAATTACATGGCAAAATTTGTATTTTCAATCAAAGTTCTCAATAGTGATCGGAATTTTATTTAGAAAATTAGAGGATGGAGAGTCTTCCTGTATGGGCTCCAGGAGAGGAACTTGTCAACGCAATAACGCACGGCGTCATGATCCCCGTTGTTTTGTTCCTTACTGGAAAGCTGATCAAGCAGCAGATGAAGGCACACGATAATATTGCAATCTTCGGAGTTGCTATTTACGGCATTAGTGTCTTCGCGATGTTCTTCAACTCGACAGTTTACCATGGGTCTACTTACGAACCCCTCAAAAGAGTTCTTCGTTATATTGATCACTGCACAATCTTTATTTTGATTGCAGGAACATATACTCCGTGCATATTATATGCCATGAGAACGTGGTCCGGTATTGCTCTACTCATTTTTGTTTGGCTTTTCGCACTTGTTGGCATTATTTCAAAAATATTCTTCTTCGATAAGATTCCAGGCACATATATTTACCTTGCCATGGGATGGAGCATCATGGTTCGCATTAGAGAATTCGCGAGATCCTTCAATAAAGAACAAATTATTTGGATTGCAGCCGGCGGAATTTCCTATTCCACAGGATGCATATTCTACGAGATAGATGAATACTACAACTTTGTTCATTGCATTTTCCACGTTTTTATTGCAATTGGTGCTCTTTGTCATTTTAAGGCAGTTTATTTACTTGGAGAGAAGTTCATTAACCAGGTAAAAAAGAGTGAGTAATGAATATACTATTTCAATAAACTTTCTTCTATCAAATTAATCAGAATCCAGGTTAACATGAATATACTTACTAAAACTGATGAATTGTTGACATAATATCGAATGCTATTGATATACAAGAAATATATTTCATATATGATAATCATCAAAATAATTTGATATGAGATCAAATATAATTAACAATAATATTAAATTCTATTTCTACTACAATTATCAGTTGTATCTTTTTATATTTCATTTATATTGTTAAATGATATGTTGATGATTGTAATGTAATCAACTTGAGCGCAATTAAATATGATATCAAGTTAATGGCTTAGTTGGCATGTTGGTGTAAATCGCAGTGAAGTATCATCTTCATTGGAGATTCATTACAATTTGCAAAAAATGGAATCCTTCAAAAAAATATATTTTTATTTGAATAAGATAATAAAAACAGCAATGGTAACTATTTGTCCGAGATTATATATCTTGTGGCAATTTTGTATAATGAATCCATTACATGCAAGAATTGTTTTCGAACGTAATTTAGCAACTTTATAAAGATTGATTACAAATGTTTTGTCTTTGCTCTCGACTTCGACGCCACAGATGAGGCTACGGCAACCTATGAATGCATCAGAACCAACATATGTAACACATGATGGAATGTTAATCCATCGCAAATTGATGCAATTTTCAAAAGCGTTGCTAAGAATTCTTGTTACACTATTCAATGGAATTAAAACTGATATTAAGTTATGACAATCCATAAAAGAAGACTCTGAGATTATCTTTGTTGTTGGAGGAAGTGAGAAGAAAGTCACATTCATCGCTGGCGGGAAAAGAATCAATATTGAAACATCATTATTGAATAATGCGCCATTGAATACACTGAACTTATCACTATTACACATTATATTTGCTATCGAAGAACATCCTCTGAAAACTCCAATCCCTATATTTGTAAGAAAAGCTTCAGCCGGAATATATATAGATGTTAGTATTCTACAATATCTGAAGGCATAGTTTCCAATTGACTCAATAGACACTGCGAAATTTAATAATTTCAGATTAGTGTTCTGATATTATTAGAAAATGTAATTCTTTCTAAGTGAGAATTGTTACAAAATGCAAAATCATCGATCGAATCTAAATTATCGCATAATGATAAATCAATTGATGCTAAGTTGCAATTTTGAAATGCGTTCTGATAAACCATGATGAGATTAGTTGGGAATTCTATATTTGCAAGTTTGAAGCAATCCAAGAAACATTTATTTTTAAAATATAACACTGATTCTGGAAGAATAGCATTTGTCAAATTATGACATTCTGCAAAACAAGTTATTGAAACTCCAGATATTTTTGAATTATTGAAATCGACGCAACACAAGTTTGAACATTCTGAGAAACATTCATCACCAATTGAAGTAAGGTTTGGTAACGTAATAATGTTCAAGTTTTGACAACCAAAAAATGCTTGATTTCCCAGTATTTTAATGGATTTAGGAATATCAATGAATCTCATTTTAGTACAACTTGTGAATGCATTAGGGTTTATCATTGTCAAAGCCTCGTCTTGAGGGAAAGTTATGGATAATAAATTTGATTTACCCGAAAATGCATTTTGACCTATTGTTGTAACAGATGATAATATTTCAACATTTCTCGCTGTATTTGGGCCAATGTCAATCACAAATGTTTTGTTTGCAATGTCTAAAACATAAGCTTGGTTGAGCAAATAGAATTTCGAATTGTTTCCAAACTTTATTGTTGTCCATGAACTGCAGATACTTCCAGGAAGTTTGGAAATAGTATCAGGAATAACCAATTTCATGAATCTTACGCAATCTTTGAAGCAATCAATCCCAATACTTGTTATTGATGAGGGAATTACAATTTTACTAATATTTGTTAATAAAAAGCAATTCGTTGGATGCGATGTCAATGAGGATGGAAGAACAACATTTTCAAATTGCTTAGCAGAGGCAAATGCATATTCTCCTATTTGAGTAACGCCTTCTGGAATATTGATTTTATATAAGTTCGAATTTGGAAAAATATAGCTTGAAATAAATGTAAAAGTTGATGGAAATCTGATTGTTCTAAATTGACATCCTACACAAGATGAACTCCAAACTCCTATAATACCTTCAGGGATTGTCAAAATATCAATAGAAAGCTGTGACGGAACACAAATCAAATATTTTTGAACTTTTGAATATAATACACCGTTTTCTGAATAGTAAACTTCATTTTCTGTATCAACTTCAATATTGGAAATCGATGATCCTTTAAAAACCCCATACATGATTTGAGTAACCTTTGAAGAGATTCGTATTGATGATACTCTGGTTTCGCGAATGATCCACTTTGTCATTGATGATAGATTGCTGTTTGTTGGGATAATATCGTTATTCAAATTTGGACTATAAATTAAACAGCAATATGGAATGTTTTGAACCGATGTTGGGAACGAAAATATTGTAAGCGATTTCATACAAGAAAACACATAGTCACCTAAAGAAACAAGGCCTTCTGGAAAATAGATATCTGTGCAACTTGAGCATCGAGCAAATGCATAATTTGAAATTGTTTTAAGCTTAGAGCATAATCTCAGATCTATAATTTGTAATTTTGAACAATTGTCAAATGCATAATCTTGAATTCTCTTAAGAGATGGGTTCGCTTGGAAACAGAATGATATAAGTGAAGAACAGCAAAACTTCATTGCATAGTTATTTGTTCCAATTCCAAATATTGTTTTTGTATTGCTATTAATTCTAATCGATGTAACATTAATCTCAGTTGAAAGAAGAACCTCAAATTGATCAGAATCATCATTTCCTCCATTGCCATCAGGAATTTGTGCCATTGACTATATCAGTCCATTTTCAAATATCGAGTATCCCTCAAAATGAGGCATTTAAAAATCTACTTCCGAACCTTATCAATATAAGAATATGAGATTTTCATATTGGCATCTAACGCGAATACAAATATAATACATGCTTTGAACGAGTTTATAATGTTGAGCATCACCCGTTCCTGAGATTATGCAAAAAATTGCAGACAGTTGAATATTCTCTCAATAGTCCCTTTCAGTTCTTCTTTTTAGTGTATCAGATGATATAGGAAATGCCAAATCTTTGAAGAAAGAAATTCTTACGCCTGTATAATTACAAACTCGGACAGATTTTTACATGTCAAAATTTGAAAATCCAGAACGATAATTTTATTACTGACATGTAAATAATATTATTTTTGACAAACATAATTATTTCTCATTTTAAGCTAAAAATCGTTGGCCATTGCCTTTAGAGTTTACAATTTCGGAAGCAAACGATGGCATTTATTCAAAAAAAAAAAAAAAATGTTCAATGAGTTGATAGCGGACGTTGTCAACGCCGCGCTATCAGCTTACATTGAAGGACTGACGAAGGACACCTTCAAACTGTCCCTCCTGACCTCGAATTTGGAGATGAATAATGTCGAATTATATAAATACGGGCTTGTGCAAAATAATATACCGATAACTATCGAAAAGGGCCTTATAAAGACGATAAGGTCATCTATTCCATGGGCTTCTTTCATGACTAACCCAATGGTGATTAAAGCGAGCGATGTGATGATTTCTTGCAAATGTTGGTGTGCTAAAGACACACTATTTCCATCAGTGAAATTGCTTCGTGATATAAAACAGCATCAAATCGCAGCACATGAAGTTTTCAAATCGAAAATTATGTCGTTACTTAATATTGTGACGCAATCAATTTTCACAAATACAATAATCAAGGTTGTGTCAAAGGCAAAGTTACAAATAGACAGATTAAACATCAGGATCGAATTTGGAGAAAAAGTTTGTTTTGTTTTTGGCCTCCAATTCGATCGTTTGATAGTTGATGATGTTGCAAATCCGAAAAATACAATGATAGAGCGCGCATTTAACATCAACAACATTTCTGCATATATTGATAGAAATCAAACTCCTTTAAATTGCTCGAACACAGCGATTTTCTCTCAAATGATGAACAATGCAATCAACTCTCAGCATGATTGGATCATGCTTCCAGGGAATATGTCTGGAACAGTTTTAATGAAAGACATAAACAGCGAAATCCAAATCAGCACGAAAACATCGAAAATTACGCTCGACCTGACCGATTGGCAAGTCGAATTCCTATTCGACACATTGACACGGATTCCGCAATTTTTCAAATATCTTAAAGGTTCTCTCGTCATTAGAAATAAGAATATCATATCAGATCCCGTTGCATTTTGGAAGTTTGTTGATCAGACATCAAGGAAAATTAACGAGAAAGACACAGTAAGAATTGGAAACTTCAGAGCACTCTTTAAGAAGATGCGGAAATACACAATGAAATGGAGAGAAAATCCAAATCCACCAGAAAGGCCGAAAATTATCCAATACTATGATATTGTTATGCCATACTACAACATCATATTATGGAGGTCAATGGCAGAAAATTCGAAATCAGGAAAAATGAGTTTCAAGACATTGAAAAAAGTTATCGATCAAATTGATTTCGATGGCCAAAATAATTTTGTTCAATTGATTTCTAGAATCCATTTTTTCTTCAAATCTCCTTTCTTGTTGTGCAGAGTTCGCTCTGTTTCAGATCCAGAAGGAATCGTCTTCAATATCCAGAAACCGACGCTTCTTCTCAAACAAATCAACAATGGAGTTTCTATCGATATTTCTTGCACAGCTTTGTCAATGACAAGGAATGGATATGTTGTTCTTGAATCACAGGACACTGATAACGAAGACTTCAAAGTTCATCTTGAGCTGTTCAATGATAACTCAAAGCTTGTGACTCGTTTGGCTGTCAATATATTTGCAACAAACTATACAATCGATGTAATTAAGTTACTCAACATCCGGATTCCATTTAATATTCACATGATTCTTGAGCGAATCATCAAAATCATTAAGCATAGAGCCTTCATTATTCCTCCTGTTGAACTTTCTCTCAACACACTTCCAACACAGATATTCTTGAAGATGAACGGAAACACAGATTTTCTTCTTGTTACAGAAGCATTCACGATATCGACTTCGATCTTCAGTGCCAAAGATTATGTCACGAAACTTAAAATATTGAACACAAGCATTACATATGGAAAGCGCCAACAACACAAGTTTTTAGAAGATTTTAATATGGAGTGTTTCTTCACTAAAAAAGGCGCCAAAATATTTGTAAAACCTTTCACAGTCGAATTTGATTGGAAGAACATTGATCTTTTGTTTTCAATGCTTCCAAAAGAAATGCCATACATTGATCTCGATAAGATACTTCATATTATTTCTATTGCTCCTCATTATGAGTTCAAAATCAATTCGCCAAGTGCATTAATCAGCTTGAAGCTTCCATATGGGAATTTGGAATTGACTTATAAGAATGCAATTGTCAAAGCAGCCGTTCCAGAATTAACTGTTGACTTAGCAGTCGATTCATTTGGATTGGCTGATGTTATTGTTGCCAATAACATCAAAATCACAATCGATAAGTTAATCAAAATGAACGTTCAAAAAGCTGACGCTAAATTCTTCATGATTTTCGAGATATTGCCAAAGAATCTGTTTAATTATCTACCAGAACCACTTAAATTATCATCAATTCCTTTCGAAATGCATTTAGATATCTTTGATGTCGATTGTTCATTATCGCAGCAAAAGTTCGTAATTCATTTCACTAATTTCAACGGCAACAACTTGCAGGATTACAGTACAATTTCTGCTGTAACACATGTTGACACTGTCGCATTGGATGATTACAAGTTTACTGATGAATTTAATGTCAGAGGCTCATTAATAGTCAACAACAGTTTGAAGTTCTTTGTTTACTTCGATCCTGTTCCTTTGAAGCTCAATGATGTTTTATTGATGCATCTTGTATCTGTTCCATTCAGAATGGATCAAATATTACCAGAAAAACTTGTTGTTGATGCAACAGTCAATATTCCAAAGCTGATAGTTTACGATTATGCTGTTGTTAATGGCATTGACTTTGATTTCATTGCAACAATTAAGCAATTGAAAGGTAAACTCACTGCAAAGAGTTTGGATTTGCTTTATTCATCAGTTAAGTGCGAGAAAGACGATTTATGCATTATAAACTTCGATTTGATGAATAGAGATAGTCAATACATAATCAATCCTTGTGAACTGACAATCGATGCGTTTTCTTTGATTGAAACAATGCTTCCGATATTATTTAAATCAAATGTCTACTTCCCACCGCCAATGAAGATCGATTTAATTCTCAATCCATCAAAGCTTAATTTAGTGATTCCAGGAAGTGTTATAGAGTGTGGTGCTGAAGTTTTGGCAAAAATTGACACTGAAAACTTTGATGCTGATGCAATCGTCAAGAATGTTTTCGCAAGAATCAACGGCTCAGATATTGTCTCAATTCCTGAATTGACTGCCAAAGGTAATTTCGATAACTACTTGGTTCAAATTGATCAGACTAATGTTATGTTTTCAATGTGGCATCTTTTATGTCTGATCAAGTCTTTGAAGTATTTCCCTGCAATAGAAATTCCAAAGTTCAATTTCAACTTGAATCTTCCAACAGCAACCGCAAATCTTAACAAAGTATTGATTTCTATCAATCAGCAGTCAGTTTCAAGCAAATACGGACCAACGCCATTGTTTATTGAAGCAAGAAAAGGAAAGGCAGTGTTGGAAAATAATATATTGAAGTTTGAAACAGAAATCGAATGTCAAACTTCTGATTCTTGGTTTGAACCCTCTAATTTGATGGAGAAATCAAAATTAAATTTCGAGTTCGACATTATGAAGCAGATTAATGTTAATATCGAAGATCCTGTCAACGTTAACATTAATAAGAATAATATTTCTTCATTACTTAACTTAATTGATTTTACAAATACAAAGCCATCTTTATTAGTTGTTAATGAGACATCCAGATCGTTTATTTTCAAGACTGATTCAGTCAGTTTATCATTGTATCCAAATTCTTCATCATTCAAGGATTCTGCTCAATTTTCAGATTCATTTGATATTATTTCTGAAAGCAAATCAGAAACAATTTTATGTAATGAGATTGTATCAAAGAAAACACTTAAGTTACCTAAATTTTCAGCGATTCTTATTTATGAAGATAACATACTTAGAATTGTACCAGAAATTAAGCTGATCAATAACACAGCAATGAAAATAGTTCTCAATGATAAAATTATCGAGTGCAAAGATGAAACTGATATCCAAATGGATCACAACTCAACAGAGTTTGAAATGAGATTTATGGGACATGACCAGAAGCACAAGATAAGTTCAGTTGGAGACACTCATTTGTTGAAGGAAAATTGTTACAATCTGATCGCAATTCCAAAGAAAGTTAACAAACAAATATTTATCAATATCCAGTCGCTTTATTTGCTGTGTAACAAACTTCCATTCAATGTTACATTTTCTTCAAAGTTTAGATCCGAAAACGAAATTAATGTAATGAATAATGAATTTGTTTCACTTGACAAAATATCAGAGAATGACAAATATGTTCATATTGAAATCACAATTCCAAATGTCACAAAGCGAGGCAAAATCAAAATAGATCCAACTAAGAATGAAGGAGTTCTTCATTTATCATTGTTAGATGATTCTCCTGCTTCGTTACATTACAAGATCGAAGAAAGAGTCATTAATTTATCAGGAAATGTTGTTCATAACATGACAGGAATTCCATTTTATGTCAGATCATCTCAGATCAAAGTTAAATCAATCAATAATATCAGTTACGAACACAATTTCAAGAACAGCTTCTCATCCAATGATGAAATCACGCTTTTAGAAGCAGCCGAGGAAATCTATATATCACCAAAGACAGAGATTTCATGGACGGAAATCATTCCAACAAATAAACAAGTTTTGCACCAACTTCATTTGCAAAATTTACCATCGCAGGCAATGCCTGTCTACGTTTGGCAAGATGACAAAGAAATATTTATCGTACCTGCTGCAGTGATCATTAACAAATTGCAGAAAGATATTTATATTGACACAATTTCAACACAGAAACATAAATTATCGACAAATTCTGGATTTGTTTGCTCAGCAATCAATACAAGTTTTGTATTCAAAGTTTCATTTGATGACAACAAATATTCAAAGCCGCTCAATATCATAGCTCTCAGCAAAGAGCAAAGTTTGTTTGTCGGAAAGGATTTAGTCGAAATCAAAGTCAAGACAATTAATTTCGTCAAAAATATCATTGTTACAAAAGCGCAACCGCAGTCATATAAGACTGACAAAATAGTCAATAACACACATCACAGAATGTCATTTAAACAAGTCGGATTGGAAGAAAATTTTGTTGATGTTGAACCAAATTCAACGAAATATTTCGTGCTTCAAAAGTATCACCAATCAATTTATGATCTCGAAGTCAAGATTGAGAATGAAGTTTTAATTGTTCATGCCACAACAGCATCGTTCCAGAAGCAGTTCAAAGACGTTTTCTATTCAGTCAATCTTTCATTGTTTGATGGAAGCACAATAGTTTTCGATGAGCATCAAAAAGAAGTTGAATCGGATTCATTATTTGACCTCAATGTTTCTTTGCATGAAGTGATGACAAAAGTCTTTGACAATGATCACGAACTCGCTGCTTTCTTGTTATCTGACTCCAGCACATGCGTATCAATCGAAGAGAGTGGCTTGAAGATTGTTTTCACGTTAAGTGGAATGAATTTAATCAATAAGCTTTCGAATGCTATTTTCGAGAATGTTCTTTTCTCTGATGGCTGTGAAAAAGATTTTGTTGTCAAAATAACAACACATTTATCAGGATTAGTTAAGATTGACTATTTCACTGTTGAAATTGGCCACACAACTGCTTGTATCGATCTTAATTTCATTTCACAGTTCTTGAACTTAATTCCAGACAAATTCCCAACATTAAGAAAGTCACCGCATTCTCGTGCTCTTCCTCAGATGATACTGCAGAGTGCTGTTCCTTCTACAGTTCTTCAAAGTAATCTCCTTCAATCATACTCTGTTATGCAATTCGCAGATCAAGATTTGATGAATATTATTTCTTCTATGTTACCAGAACATTTCTTGAACTGCTTCAGCGTGAAAAATATGAAAATTTCTCCATCAAAGTTCACTTTGTCTTTCCAACCGCACGTCGAAAACAATCTTCCGAAGATACTGAAGTGTTTACCGCAAGTTGATAATGCAGTTATGAACTTCAAAAACCCAATATTCGAATGCAAAGAAGTTAAATCACTTTGGAGCATTTTGGGAGGCTTCAAAGCAAGATCATTGATTATTGCCGGATTCGGACTCATTAAGAGTACAGAACTCGTTGGTCTTCCATCGCACAACATCAAGATGTACTTCACAAACAAGAAGAAAGGATTTACAATCCGTTTGATAACAACTGGAATTTCCATTGTTTTTACTTTCTTAGCCTACATTTCTAATGTTTTACACATATTACTTAACACAGAGACAATTGTTGAAAACAACAGAGCAATATGGGGCGTTATGTCGTTCTTCGCAGCGATCACTGTTGCTTTTCACTCCTTATCAAGTATTAGGTCTTTCAGACCCTCGGTTATCTTCTTCTGCTTGTTATTGTTTGTTACAAACATCATTTTAGCTTTCGTAGACTTATTATTTGGCGTCACAGATTGGACACTATATTCATTAGCTGGTGATGTTGTGACACCACGAATCGTTTCTGATTCCAATGATTTATCGATAGCTGATGGAATTTTGCACACAGGATCTGATTTAATTCCTTTAGATGAAGTTGACAATATTCGAACAGAATCAAGAACTGTTTTCATTACTCTCGCAAGTGGAAGAGAGATTCCTATCGAATTTGAAGATGCTGAAAGCGCAGAAGTGTTCTTTGAAAAGATCAACGCCGAAAAATCGAAATACACAGAATAGAAAAATATATCATGTATTTGTTATATATAAAAATTTGTTTGATTTTATTTTTAAATAAGCTATGTCCATTATAACAATGATTAGTTTTAATAATTTGTGAAAAACAACAATTTATTATAAATCAATTTGCAGAAGCAGCTCCTTGTGATCTAGCATCAGTTTGGATAACAACTGGTCTTTCTCTTGAAGGTTTTACGCGCTGCACACGCTGTGGCATCTCAGTGCGCGCGGAAACAACGGAAGGAGCGGCTCTGTTTCCGCCGAAAGGACTGTTTGCAACAGATCTCGAGAAAATTTGAGCATAGGACTTTCCATTTGGTGACCTTGGGCCAGAATTTCCTGCTCTCGCTCCTTCAGGAAGCATAGATTGCGTTTCTCTGCGAACAAATCTGAATGAAGAATTTGGCATCTCTGATTGTGCTTCTGTCGGTATTCTTCCGCGTCTAAACACATCATCCGTAGGCGATAAAGGAATTTCGCGTGTGGATATCGCATAAGGACGTTCACGAAATGCAGAATCTTGTATAACGGCTTTCTTTCCTGAACTCTGTGATGCGTGGGTTCTCTCTTCAGCGAGCAGTGCCTCTTCTCTCGCCTTTGCCTTCGCTTCTTCCTCCTTGCGACTAATTTCTTCGACTCTTTCTTCGTTCCAATCTAAAATGCTTGGAATGACGCCAGAATCAGTGTCCAACTGAAGATCTTCGATCTTTCCCAGAGATCCGTACTTCATGTTCGAGTTTTCAAGCTCTGCTTTGAAAGAATCTTCCGTTAGTTCGAGAATCTTGTGTTTTTTGAAGAAATTCAGTACGATTTGGAATGCTATAGAGCTTGCCTGGCTGTCTGGGGTCGTAATTTTCGATTTCAGTTCGTTATTATTTGTTTTGAAAACGATTTTGCTGATTTCGTTCATATATTTCGCATTTATATGGTTGACGTTGCCAGATTTTGTCATTTCGTTCATAATATACTGCTGCATTCTTTTTGTTGTCTCTGAAACTGAAACTTTTTTCGCACTCATTTTTTTCTTCAAACGGAGAAAGTTTATTTTTTCTTGATTGTAATTAATTTTACATGTCAAAATATCAATGTAAATAATATTACTTGTCAAATACTTTTATTATCACTATAATTGATGCTGTTCTTTATGATGTGATGCAAATCTTATGAATTATTTGTGTATATTCTTTTGTAATACTGATGAACAATATTTGATTAAATAATTTTACATCGAACAAAGATCACATGATCATCAATCATTTTGAGTATTATGAATGATACACTATCAATTTATCATACCTGAAATCTATCAATCATCCGAAACACACTAATCAAAAATTACTGAAACTCATCTTTTTAAAGAATTTCATTTCTATTCCTACTTTAAAATCTTCTTGTATTCCTACTTAATACTATAGAGTATGGGCTGAAGTTTTTAAAAACATAGTTGAAATGGCTATTATACTTTTTCATTGCGAAGAATTCATCAATCAAATACCCCGATAAAAAAAGACTTACAAAATAATCGTCTTTTATAAAGAGAAGAGTCTAGGACAAAAGTGAACATCAAAAAGTGGCATAGAACCTTAAAGTCACTTTTCATGAATAAACTGTCATTTTTTTGCGCGGGAAAAATTGTCACCTTTATAAAAAGTGTTATAAATATCTTTATAGTCTAAACAATATTGACATTTATAGATTGAAACTCCACGCTGAGTATGAAGACCATAAACGTAGTTCATTG
>JALKBU010000085.1:0-89879 GCA_023091735.1 Trichomonas tenax | reverse complement strand
TTTTTCCATAATTTGTATTTCTCAGTTTTACATCATTCATGAATAACTTTTGTAAACGTTCGGGAAATGTTTTATAAAAAATGTACTGACTCATTCTTTACTTAGGAAATAAAAAATAAATTATTTTAAAAACTGATTAGATTTTATAAAGTCATAATTTTTAAAATAAAATTAACGTTAGTTTTGTAAGTAATTCAAAAATTTATTTTCTATATAGGGGGGGAACCTAACTTGTAAAACTATTTTTGTCGTAAATATATTTAAAGAGATGTTCGTGGAAGCCACGGCGCAGTCGTGGATTACGCGAACATCTCATTACTAACTCCTCGGGGAATAATAGGGTGAAAATACGTGATTTTTGAGGTAAAACACATGAAAAACAGTGATTTTAAGGCAAAAATGAAAAATGAAGCATGGAACCTGAGGGTGGAACTAGGGAGGAACCATGAAAAATTTGATGTTTGGGGTAAATTTTGTGTAGAAATGAGGAGATTTAATGATAAAAATTGATGTTTCGACAAATTTTAAATTGATGATAAAAAATAAATGGATGGAGGTAAGGGAAAAGTAAATGGATGTGTGGAAATGAGGGTAAATGAGGTCGTTTATGCAATTCTGGACATGGAAATTGATGATAAAAATAAATTGTTTTACTGCTTAATAATATAAACCCATTCACATTTACCGTCAATTTTCTTCTTTCTATATATATATATATTTGCCTTCATGTTTTGCTTGAATTCGTAAATCGTATATCATCTTTATAACTTCGCCAATTTTTTCATTCTTACTTTCAAATTCACCTTTTTCATTCGGTTTACCAGTTTCAATGTATTTCACGAAATTCATATATGCACCATTAATGTCTAGATAATATAGAAAAAAATCTGGCGTGCCTCTTATAAAAGTCATTGATTTTATAAACTACTTTATTGTTAGTATTTAAAAAAAACAGTTTCTAAAATTTTAAGAAAAATTTAGATATATCTCGATGAATTTTTTTATGATATAGCTATTAATCAGGATCAATATAAAGACAATTTCGATTGCCATAATATCTCATCCATCATAGAGCTATATATTAAAAAGAACCAAGAGTTATTTTTATTTCACAATCAATAATGAAATTAAGGTATGTTATCAATGATAAATATGTATAAATTGGATTTTTGTTATTAAAAGCCAGTTAGAAAAGATCTTTTTACTCAGAGAATGGTTGAGATTTATGATATCTCAGTCAATAATGAATATTTAACCAAAGTTTTTAAGCATATATTAATATTTTCTGAAATAGATATCAAAAACATGATCAAAAGAAGAAAGTGTTTAGGAGCGAAAAAAATTTCTGATGTTTACAAGATTAACTGAAGTCATAACGAATAGTTAATGAAAGCGAAGAGGCGCGGCCAGATTGATGAGAAGGAGAGCGAGAAGACAATCGTGAAGATTTACAACAAATCTGTCGCTAAGTCTTTAGCGCACAACTTAGAAAATAAAATTTTACCTTTCATTGAACCAAAAAAGTCTCTTGCTCAGAGAATAGCGAGTGAGTACGTTGCTAACTTCCTCCGCAAGCATAAAATGGATGTTTCATTTGCAATGGCACAAAAAGAAACAAATGAATATATTCATGAAGAGCATAACGCAGCATGGACAGCACGCCACCTCGGCATTCCATCCAAGGATCACCTTTTCCATGATCTTGTCGACGGATGCGGAATCACTGTTTATCATACAACGACATTAAACGAACCAGAGCCACCAAAGAAGAAATACGGAGTCCCAGACAAGGACAATTTCACAACAGGCGATTTCTTGAACTCTAATGAGAATGAATTTACAGGATTTCTTGTTACAACAAATCCAGAGCCGCCAAAGAAGAAGGAACACAAGCACCATCACCACTCTCGCTCTGTTAAGGAAGAATCAAACACATTCACACAGTTAAACCAGACCGAAGAAAAGTTCGATAGACTCGGAAATTCGAAGCGTTTACCGAAACCAAAGCTCGATGACAGTGAAGCAGCACCAAGCGCGAAGATTTCGAGGACTCACACACGCACAAACGCATCAGAAAGTTCATTCTTCGATGAGCCTCCTAAACCAATTGATCCAAATCGTCAGGCCGTCGATGAGCTCTTCCTTAAAGCTAAGGAAGAGAGAATGATGCGCGGTGCACCAAATAAGTCATTCAACGAGCGTTTCACTGCTTTGATGGTCTCATCGAAGCGCCAGGACAGAGAAGTCAATGCCGAGAAATGTGATGGATTCGCAACACTCAGCACTAAGGATCTCAATCCAGATGATGCTGATTCCATCGACAACCCAAGCATGACTGTCGAGATGAAGCAGGGAACATCCAATGCTTTAGCTAAGTACATGAAATCGATGAAATCACCACAGAAGACACCAATTCCACCAGACTCAGACTCCAGACTTCCAACAGGAGAACCAACAACCGACATCTTTGATACATCCACAAGAGATGGCGACAACACTAACAAGATGGCTAACCAGAACGCTATCTCTGTTCCTAAGCCAACACACTCTCGCATCATGTCATCCAAGGCTGGTTCCGACGCTCTCGCACAGTACGAGAAGATCATGAGCCAGAAGGCTGTTTCACGCGGACCAATCGCTGCTCCAGATGATATCTCATTGAACGAGAGTAGCCAGAGCATCCAGAGCATCAACGACTCCAACCAGTACTTCAGGCAGTACCAGGATGAGGAAGAAGAAGGCAACGATTCAACAGAGGCTTCAACATCCAAGATCTCAGAATCCACAGAAAACAAGAAGCCAACAAAGGATGAATCCAACGAGGAAGAATACTATGAAGAAGACGAAGAGGTTATGTATGTCGAATATGAAGAAGATTAAAACTAAATTTTTGTTTAAAAAAATAATCCCTCAAAATTTTAGATAACCCCTTCCGTTTAAATTTTTATTTATTCATGGAAGCTCAATTACCAAATTACAGCAAGACTCCTGAGAAAGACAAAGTCATAAGATTTGCCTACAGGAAGGCCGCTGCCGAACAGTTGGGCAAACTCGCGCAATTTGGTAAACAAAAGTTCGTTAATTTATATGATACACCAGCAACACGCATCGCAGCTGAGTTTGTAGCACAGTACATCAACAAGCACATGATGGATTTTACTGCTGATGCGTTAGAGATTGAAACAAACAATCACGTTAGGCAGAAACATTCTGAAAAATGGATTGCTCACAGATTAAAGCTTGCTGATGGAGCTACACTGATAGAGCAGCTCAGAGCACCACCAATGACACATGAATCGATTACAACAGCAACTTCTACACCAACAAAATCACCATTGTCTCCTCCACCTCAAAATTCGAACCCGTTGTCCGTTATGGGAACTGAGGCGACTGCGTCGCGAAAGATTCATGTGAGAGTGAAGAAGGATCGCGATGGCAAAATAATTGAAGATCCTCGAAAAATTGTCCAATCGAAGAAAGCATTTGACAGAATCAGTAGAAAGGACAGGGAAACACTGATAAGAGAAACGAGGACAGGTGATGTCGCACTAGTTAAAAATATATCAAATCAACCATCAAAGAATAAGCTTCCAGCGCCACCACCGGAATTAATGAACAGAGAAATCACCATTGGAACAGATCCAATAAATGAATCTAACATCACTAACAAAAACGAATCTTTATTCACTTACAGTCCAAAGAAAGCTGAGCCATCACCTAAGGAGTTGTTTGATAAGGCTCCGGATGTTAAACCACGTATGATAGACGCTGAAATCGAACCAGACACAATGCATCAACTCGAACCAACAGATAGGCGTACAATTAGAGAGACAAAACCTACATTATCGTTTGTAGCACGCATAAATCAGCAACTTGAGCGTGAAGCAATGGAGAAAAGCCAACAAATCGAAACTCTCAGGCAACTCATTCAGCAAAAGGGGCATCAAGAGATATTCCAGCAAGGCATCAGCGACTCCAACCAAGCCAGCATTGGATCAGAGCATTAGGAGTTTTCTGATGAAGGATCAAGATTATCACCGAGTTTGTCGACCAGGCTATCGAGAAACACAAACAATTATTATCTATGCTATTTATAATAGCTGTGAGATATATAATCTAATGCATACATATAAAGTCAGCTTTTAATGAGGGTTGAGATTCAGCAAATCAATTGTTAAGCTCGGGGTGGTTTTGTTAGATTTTCCACGGGATAACTTTCAATTTATTGTCTTTTTCTCTGGAGGATTCTGCATATTGTAGAGTAGCTAGAACAAGTATTGAGGAATAGTAGTTTGATTTCATCTATAAGTTTATGCTTTGCGTTGCTATCAGTTTTGAGATATTAATTAAAAATAAGGAGGATTCTTACAAACAAGGCCCAAAATGATACATGAAAAGGATTCAAAGCACTGCATTAATTGATGGTATAGTGACACATAAGAGCTATATGTGTATGCTCAAAACAGTTTTCTATCTTAATCCTGCCTCGAGATATGAACGCACCTCTGGACACCATATACATATTATGATTTGTTTTAAACCTGATAATAACTTAAAAAGTTTTGAAGGATTGAGTCGGGTTGCCACACATCTATTTAGGTCTTTGTTGGTTTCTATTTTGGGGAAATGTCAATTTTTCAAAAACTCTTTTCCTGTTGATTGAAGATTCATTCTGATGAATGAAATCTGTGATATTTTGATATATCTAAACATTGATACATCAGCATTTAATAAATAAACAATATTTCTTCCATTTTTCAACTTTTGTTGTCAAGCTATAACAAATCACATTTTTAATGAAAAATTTACATCTCCATCAGTCAGGAAACTGGATTCTTGAACTTGGAACAATTGGTTCATACAAAATCCGAAGTAAAAATTACAATATTCTTTTTAATGGTGATCATATGTGGTTCAGAATTAAGATCGATGGTGGATCAGAAACATTAGTACCGAATTCAGGGAATTATTCTAATGAAAAAATCGAATTATACACAACATCGAAAGATGTTGATGGTTTTGATTATCTTCAAGTCACACATACAGTCACCAACAAAGACCAAAACAAACACACTCTCGATCTTGAATTGAGTTTAGATATTGCTTTAACAAGCTCAGATGGTTCATCATGTGATTTAGATTGTAATTTTGAGAATATTCATAATAATAAAGGTGCCAATGTTTATTTTAAAGACCGAAATGTTTCATTCATATTACTTAGTTCTCCATTTGTCACTGATGTTGATTGTTACTGCACAGAGAAAAATGGAGGGCAATGGTCAAATGCTAAGAATGCATCTGGAATTGCTAATGTTTTCTTTTTTTCGTGGCAAAACCGAGAAATACTTGGAAGCGAAACAAAAACATTTTCATTTGTTTTCGGAAGCGGAGATTTTATTTATTCTTATTCGATTGTGAAAACAGTCATCAATAACATATTATATAAGATTTTTTATCAATTTTCATTATCATTAATTCATTCTTCTGTTGGTTCTCAATCAACTCTTTCCATTTACAGTTTATTCCTTATTGTCAATAAATCTTGATTCTATTGCTTTCTAATTTCAGTTTATAATTTCATATGTCGATCAAATCAAATTCAAAATATCAAAAAATTAAAAACAATATCAACACCATTTAAATCAGTGGAGATATTATTGATAATTCAAATATCTCTTGAATAAACACTAATAATACAGAAATATTCCGTATATAAATACAACATCATTTTCTGATGATGAGCACAAAATAACTGATTGATTATTTTATTGTAAATTATTTTTTACTCAATGGTTAAATTGAACAATGTGTCTCGCAATTATTGGAAGATGAAATTCGATTGAGAGGGGAAGGTATGTAAGTTCATCAAGACTAAATATCAAATTTATATTTAAAATTGTTCTAAAGTATGGAAAATTTAGAATAATTTTCGTCACAGAGCTGAAAAATTGCATATATAACTAAATAAAAATGGGTTGCGTATAGATTGATGCAAAAATATTTGGTGTTTGTGGTAAGCTAAATGATTTTACCATTAGTATGTTTCTATCTATATTTCCTATATTCTGATATAAAACATATTCTGAAACATATACTGAGTTGATAAGTTTTGCTTCTTTCTACACATGCAATCTTAGTACATATATATTGGCCGCGTTTTTCTATGGTGATAGATGCTTAATTTTGAAGCCATGCTAGCAATGTGAGATTATAATGATGCTAATTGAATATAATGAATAAGTGTGATGATTTTGATCCTTGTTTATAAAAGAAGCATAATGTTTAATTGATGTGACAACGTAATTCATGTTAATTGTTAAGATATTGAATTCATTTATAAATACATAACAAAAGTTTATTGAAAAAAGAGAAGAAAGGATTATGCTTCAATAAGTGATGCGAGGATTGATCTTAAAAAGATTCGTGATTTCTCGGATGTTTGGACAGAAGGAAGTTCCCAAAGTCCTAAATCATGATTAGAAAGTAACTCGAAAAGTAAAACTTGGAGTCCCCAAGGATGCGGTTCGTATTGAGCTCTTCGCATTGCAACTGACGCAATTATTTCTCTCACTAAGTATCCGTCCTGTGTTATCGCATTAATGCTGAATATTTCAATAAGTAATTTTGCGAAGAAATGTGAATTCCTGCTTGGATATCTCAACAAATCAATCAAACTTTCTATGATGAGATGGGTGACATCCGAATTATTCGCAACAATCAGCAACATTAGTAAGTTAAATATAGGCAGTTGCTTGAATGGAATTCGAGGTACTGAACCTTGTCTCGGAGAGAATGTCATTTCAAAGCAAACATCAATAATTTTCGGAATCGTCCTCGGATTATCGATGATATGTTCACGAATCAATGCAGCGTCGTTTGCATCAATATCGAATGTCATTTCATCTGATGTCCTCTCGATTATGCGTTCGATTGCTGCAGATATGTTCTTGTCTAAGAATGAAACTGCAGGATTAACTGGATATGATATCTGATGGACATCAGGAAGTTTGTCGATCCTGAAATCTGATGCAGCAGGTGGAATGAAAATAATTCCACTTGGAGCAGCAGACAAGATGATATTTCTCAATTCATAGAAATTGAAAGGAATGATGTAACATAAGATAGATGCAGCACTGCAAATGAAGTCAGGAAAATCATGCAACAGAATCAAAACGAATCTGAGCAATGCTTTGTAAAGAACTTTGAAAACAGGAGGTTGATATGATTCTGATGCGATAATCACTGTGCAACACATATCTGTTAACAGAAGCTGCAGAAGTGGCCATGAATAGTGTGCAGCAGCAAGAGAAACGACAATATATGGATATGAAACTAAATCGAACCAAACAAATGAGAAGGACGGAACAAGTAATGGACGCAAATCATGAAGTGTCGAAACAGCTGCAGCAAGCGTTGATGACTCTTTCGATGATACCTTCAATGCTTCACAGAAAATGTGTTTGAATGAAAGCAATAATGAATATTTTTGTGATCTCGCAAGTGAATACAAAGCAGATAAAAGAGGTTCTTGGAATGAAGAAAACTCATTGAAGTGCATTGCGCAAATCATAAATTTCTGGAAAGAGAGTTCTTTCCCTCTTGAAATACAAACAACAAAGAAATCACGTGGACTTCGAAGACATGCTTTAACAGCCTTTTGTATTTGACTTTCATTTTGCGTTATTAATGAATTCTCCCACTTTGTGAATAATGAAGCGAGATCATTGCTGTTTGCAATATCTTTAACAGGATCAATTTCTTTTGGAGAAGAATTTGATATATCAGATGAAGGAAGTGATGTTATTGTGCTTAATAGTGATTTGATATTCCTGAGATTAAGAGAGAACTCTTCGCTCTTTGGATATGATGATATCAAGAATAATGAATGAACGAAAAATATTGGATCAAATTCATGATTCTCGCAAACATAAATATTGAAGAAATTTGCAATTAGAGCAGCAAATTGTGGATCTTGATTTTGCCTATTTAGGACATCAACAAACGTAACATCAAGATCAATGATAGAAATCAAATGTAAGCGAATCATCATCGCTAAAAATTCAGGAGGTATAATTGTATTCTTGAGATACGATAAAGAGACTTTGTTAACATTTTGATAATTCTGATAATTTCTGTTGAGAATGCGTGAGAAAGCACAAGCAAGGACTTCGTTTGTGAGCTGACTTGTTGAAGAAGCAAAGAAACCAAAAAATGTTCGAACGATTTTCATCAATCTTTCTTCTGATATTTCATCGATGATTGGATAGTTCCATAACAAATGTATTAAATGTGAATGTTGATCAATGTCAGAAAGTGTTAGTTTATGCGTTGTTAACTCATATTGCGTCTCTGATAAAATGTTTGTAAGATATTCGAAAATTTCATCATCAACATCAATCTCAGACAATTCTTGTTTTTCAATGAAAATGTTATTGCATAGTCTGATATCAGCATCAAGTGTATAATCAATATATTGTTCACCTGATTTTTCATCTATTTCATCGAGTTTGCAGACTTGTCGACAAGTGTGGAAAGCTTTGTTGTGTGATATTTCTTTAATCAAACTTGTGCACCATTCATTGTTCGATTCGCAAATGTATTGTATCCATTGTTGATCATAATCATTTTCGAATATTTCAAAGAGTTTTTCTCTGAATGATCTCTTAAATGAAAAGAAAACTTCTTGACTAATCATTGATGTCGAAAGAAAACCTGTCATATAATAAGCAGAGCTTAAAAGCTTTGATCTTGATTTAACTGTATTCGTATCAACAGATATTTGTTCAATAACTGTGTTCGTAATTAAATCTGCAAGCTTTGATGCCTCGATTTTTATAAAATTAAAAATTGCAATGATGAGTTTTGATTTCGCTGAATCAATATTTTCCTTCATGTTTGGTGATTCTTTTGTTTTAATATTGCCTTCTATCAATGAGAAACAAAGATTCTCATCAAATGCACATATTCGATCGATTTGGGTTTGCGTGAATAACTTCTGAAGTGAAATCGGCTTTCTAACAAAATCATAATTATCATCGACTTTGTCTGGGAAAATGTCTAAAAATTGGCCGATATCATTAAGCGATGTATCAAAGTGTTGCAAAAGAGACTCAATTCTGAATCTTATTGATCCTTTAATTCCTGGAATAACAGCAATTGATGCCATAAATTGAATAATCCCGCTCGTAAATGGATTTGGAGGATAAAAGAAAGGCGAGGATTCGAGTAAAACAGAACAAACGAATGGAACAACGCCATATAGTTTGCCAAGAGATAGTGAGTAATAAAGAATATCTTTGAGATTGATTATATCTGAAGTGAAGCATTTTGTTTGTTTCAATGTTAAACTACCTAAAAATTTACCAACCGAACTCAATTTGATGTGATTTGATATGTTTTTGTCAAACTTTGGATCTCTGATCGATGAATATACAAAGGCACCAATAGCATAACAAACAGGCTTAACAAAATTAGCTTGAATAATAGAATTTGTCAAAGATGCAATTTTTGATGGCTGATCACTTATATAATTGACAATTGAAATTGCAATATAGTTTACGTATTGATTATATTTTTCTAATGCTGCTTGAATTGAGTTCGAATCAATTAACAGTTGTATTGACCTAGAAATCTTAACTGATGGAGTTTTAACATTCATAAATGCAAGAACTTTGTTCGATATTGGAATGTCTTCCAATGTTTCAATAAATTCTTGGAATGCAAAAGAATTCAGTTTCTTTGAAACCTTTTGATATAATTCTTTGTTATTCTGATAGAAATTGTTAATCTGGAGAAGCTTTGATGCAAAGAAACAATGAGAATCCATACATTTCATGAAACACTGAATAAATTTGCATGCAAAAACAAAATTATTGTTTGATTCTAAACTTTTTTCGATAAACTCAAATATGTTTGACAAAAAGTTTTGTGGTATCAATTTCATTCTAATCAAATCAACCATAAGTTCTATAATAAGATCATGTTCTTCAGAGCTGTGCTTGTCAAGGAATTTCAGTTCATTGGTGACTAAAAACATGAAATATTCCAAAAACAATTTGTCATCTTTTTCGGATTTTCGAACTTTCTCAATGGCTGCCAGAATGTTTGAATCACCTCTCATGTAAGGATTAAGTATATCTTCGGCCGATTTTCGCATTGATTCATTAACTTTCTGAGTTTTATATGTGAAATCAAGTTTAGCGATATTCGGATTAGTTTGACAAATCGAATTATACTTTGCAGAGATTATAGTTCTCAATGGCTTCGAGAAGTTCGAAAAGTTATTTTGAAGGTATTCAAACATAAGGATTACTGAGTTCTCATGAAATTGCTTCTTTGAAATGTCAAATTGATCAAGAAAGTCAATCAATCGTTCATTTTCAACAATTATTTTCATATATAAAGCCGGAGCAATATGAAAGTTCCAAATCGCAATGGAAGCAAGTTGTATAGAATAATTCATATCATTCTGCAGCAATAATATTGGAATTTTTTCTTTTGGTGTTTTATCGAGAACTAATCTCGAGTTATTCATCGAATTACTTGAATATAAATAAGCAAACTTTTTCATAATCAATGGACTAAGTTCCCACATATCGTTAATTAATGGCATATCTTGATTTTGTTCGTAGAAATATGTTAATAAAATCGTAATATAAGCTGGTGAAATAAGATTGATTTTCATCAAAGAAAATAGAATTGTTGCAGCATAGTTTTTACCGCATTCATAGAAAAGTTCTTTGACACTTTGAATATCATAGCGAGAATATTCAATGATTTTTGTAATGAAATTGGCAGATTTCCAACAAATATTGTTGCTTTCGAACGTGAATCGCGGATTTTCGCTTTTCGCAATATATCTCAAGAATGAAAACTGAGATGATGGATTTCTCCACTGCTTAACCAAAAATTTGGTGTCAAATGATCCAGAATTGAAAACTGAAATTAAATCTGTTAAAGTATCGAAACCTAAAGAATTGAGTCTATATAGTTCAGGATCATCCAATTGATCATAAATCGTCTGTATGTTTGTTTCTGTTTTAATAAAATCGAATATTTCTTTTAATTTATTTTCGAGATCTTTCTGTTGAAATGACTGGACATTAATGCAAAATTCTTTATTGAAAGATAAAGCAATCAAATATCTTCCGTAATTAAAGTTATCATAAATATGACAAAGATCTAGAAGCGTTTGCAATTCAATTAATGAGTTGTATTCGTATTCATACACTATATCTAGCAAAGACACATCAATGGTTTCGTTTAAATCGAGATATATTGGTGATTTTTGTCCTAAAATATGCGGATTTTTAATGTTAATTCCAAGTTCTGTAAGTTTATCATACCAAAATTCTGATAGCTTAATGTTTCTTATATTAATAGATCGTATCATTTGTTTTGATTTCAGTATTTCGATTGCGAGATTTGAATGCTTTGAGAATGCAGCACAAATTAGTACAATTGACGCGTTATCTGTTGAAATTGATGCAATTAATCTTTTCAAAAATATTTCTTGTTCATTAAAAACTCGAATTGTTATTTCGAAAAAGAAAATGCGTTCGTAAAACATCGAAATTGTATCATTAACGATCGATATTAATAAATTTATCTGTTTTTCTGTTGATTTTTGATCGAGAAATTGATTATAAACATCTTTTAATAAAATATAAAAGATTTTATCACCGAAATCAATACCAAATCGTGAAACAACGGTTAATATGGATGAAGCTGAGGTCTGATTTAGCTCACAATGAAGTAAATTCGTTAATTGCCTGCATAAAATTTCATCCATAAAAGTGATGTTAAATCATTTTCATCATCACATCAAATTTAAACAAAACATCAAAATTTAACAATATCCACCGTTAAAATATAGATTAATTTTGAATATTTAGATATTTCAATTTTTGTGTTTTGAGCTATGTTATATAAGAAATATGCTAACATATCGCGATTTATTTAATAAACAAGAATGAAAATACATAATAAAACAATCATTTCGACATTGATGTTGAATTCAAAGCAGAATTTGCTCTGGAATGGTTCGTTGTTGGCAACGGAGGGAGCTTAAGCTTTCCATCTATTTGTATTGGTGCTATATTCGTTAGTTGAGGTTTATTTGAGTTCCTTGATTGTTGACCTTTTCGAATGGTTTCTTCTCTCTTTGTTCTTCGTTTTTCGAGTTCTTTCTCTCTTTCTATCTGGGCTATCTGTGTGTTGAACTTGTCCATCTGTGTTAGGAAGGGACGCTCGGACTGTTCTTGCTCAACCTGAAGTTTTCTACGCTTTGCAGAAAATGTATCATTGAGAACTGTTTTGTCTGCTTCATATTTGTTTTGTAATCTCTTTGCTGCAGCATTATATGCTTCAGCCATTCTTCTTCCAGCTTCACCACTCTCCTGTTCTTCAAGTTCAGCGATTTCATTTGCAATGAGAATTGCTTCCTCGAATCTGTGGGCTTTGAGATTGATTTTTGCTTCATTTCGAAGCTCAATTAGCTTTGCAGATGGTTTATTGAACTTGTTCTGCATGTGCTCTGAGTTCCACTCATTATCTAATTCCTGTGCTTCGTATTGGAACTTATCTTCTAAGTCATTCATCGCTTGAGCTTCTTCATCATCAACTTCTCTCATTTTCTCGTTGTAGTTTTCTTTGATTCTGTCTAATTTTCCTTGAACTTTCTCAAGTCGCTCCTTATATTCTTCTGGATCTTTTTCTGCTTTCTTCTTCGCATGTGCGTTCTTGATGTCATTTTGAACATTTTGGACATACAAACTCTCGGAAATCAATCCGTTTGTTGTTGTTTTCTGAAGAACTTTCTTCAATTCTAAAACAACCCTTGAAACATGTTCAGAAGGAACATTTGGTAATAAGGAACCACACAAAGCATGAAATGTCAAACTCTCGTGTGGATATTCTAACAACTCAAGAAGTTTTGGAGGAATTTTATCGATATTTCCATCAACGTCAAAATCAGCATCTTTGGATTCGTATTTAGTGATATCAATTGGTTTTGTAACAGGAAGCTTTGGAGGACCAAGGAAACTCATCATTGCATAGTTCATTCTCTTCTTCTTTGGTGCACATGTTGTTTTAGATTGATGTGCACTCGGCTGTGAAGAAAGCGGTGGATTATCTTGTGGGATATCAACTCCTGTGTATGCTTGATCATCAGTTAAACCTGTTAAGAACGTCATAGTTGTGTCATCATTTGATTTAGGAACAGTATCTTTTTGTGGTTTCTGTGGTGTTTCTTGTTTCGAAGCGGAATTAAGATAAACACTTAAATCATCAGAAGGCTTTTGCTGTGGTGAAGCTCGTTTTGGTTTTTCGTTTTTTGCAGGCAGTGAAGACTTCTTCTTTGGAGTTGGTTCGATTTCAGACTCATTATCAGAATTATTTGTTGTATTTGCTTCAGAATTGAATTTAGTTGCTTTTGTTGAATTAGGTACAGACTCTTGTTTCTCAATTTGTATTTCGTTAGGTGCTGAAGTGCTTCCATCGATGAATATATTTGTTGAAGATTGTTCTACTGAAGTAGTATTTGAAGATGTTTGCTTTGATCGTGGCGGTAATGATGGTGTCGTTTCTTTTGGTTTTTGTTGCCATGAAAATGGAGATGGATTCGAAAATAGGTCTAAAGCATCTTCTAACGCTGATTTTGGTTTTGGTTGTATAATTTTTCTGCGTGTGACCGGTTTCTTTATAGGAGAACCGTTTGGAGATCTTTGACTTGATTGATTTTCTTGTTCTTCTCTGAGTCTTTTTGCAGATGGAAGATTTGGTCTTATTCCAGACTTATCAATGTCCTTTCGCACGCGAGAACTTAAGTCTTTTCCGAGTTCAAATGGCATGTCTTCGAGAAAAGCTGCTAATTCTGGAGAAATTTTCTTTTTAGGCTTTTCTAGTGTATTTTCTTGACTTTTACTTCTTTGTGAATTAATTTGCGAATTTGTATTCGAATTAATTGTATCATTTTCCGCTTCTTCTTCGTTATCATGATGAGCATCATTATTATTTGCATTTTCTTGATTTTGAAGATCTTCTTCATTATCAGTTGTATTTGATTCGAATAAATCGGAGCCTTGATTTATTTCTTCATTCAGCTCGTCATTTATTGCTGTACTAGAAATAGCTTCAGGCTCTTCCGTATAGATTTGTTCTGTAATTGGGTTTTCTTTATTGTTTTCAGTCATTAGCTCATATAACGTATCTTTTTTAGATTTGATTTTCTGACATATTATAAATTTTTGTCATGTTATTTTATAAAATCAGATTTGTCATGTAAATTTAATCCTTGTCGTGTAAAATAAAATTTGACAATAAGAGTTTACGATAACGCAATCCGATATTTTTGACAAATTTCCATCAAATATGTCGTGTAAATATATTATTTTGTCATGTAATTATGTCATTATTTGTCATCAGGAAATACATATTCTTATTTTGTGCATTATCAATACAACATATATAGAATCAATTTGTGCTTTCAAAATTTGAAAATATTTATCCTCAAGACAAAATCAAAATTGATCAACTTCATGAAAAGCTTATCCACTTGCATCATTGAACATAGATGCTGAATGAAGACTTTCCAAGATGCCACGCTTGAGATTGGCTAATATCATCGATATGAAAATTTAGGTAATTGAACAAAATCCATTTCTCTTTGTGGAAATAGAATATAACATGACTGCATGTTTATATACACAAAAATAATTATTTTTTATTTTTATCCATTCCAATTCAATTTTTGGTGTTTAATTCATGGATGTGACATCACAGAGACTGCAGAAATGCTTTTATTGTTTTGAAATCTCGTGGTTGTCAAAAAAATTGAAATACAGTGCCTCAATTTGAAGCAGAGTTGGTTCACAATTTTAATAAGTTTACATCACCGTGCTAGAAATTGAGAAGCACACTATGATGAAGATCTTTAAAAAGAAAAATTTTCAAAAAAAAATAATATGATAATTTTGTCATTTGACAAGAAATGTTTGACATTTCACCAAAAAAATTCAGAGAATTTTTTCACTTTGGCGCCAAATGGACATTTTTGGATGCGTAAAATTTTTAGGTATCATAAACACCTCAACAGCGCAAATTATGCGAGACTTTCCTCAGTTTACAAAAACACCTGTTTTATACCCAGAAGAAACTGGAAATGCAAAATTATATTATTTTGGCCACTGTGAACGGCGTCAGTCTAAATAAACTGCGACGATATTTGTCAATTTCGAATGATGAAACAATTCTCAATTGTCTAAAGCTCTCTGCTATGGGATATAGCTGGATGTTCCATAAAAAAGGGGAAAAGCGCAACTCTACCAGATCAACTCATCAATCGCATTTGTATGCAAGTCCACAATAGAGCATTAAATCACGACTGTCTTAAAACAGTGGAAATAATTGAGTTAATATATAATTTACGTACTGAAATGTTTCTTACTACGCAAAAACGTTCGCGTGATTGGGGTCATCCAAGACTGGCCCAAAAATTAACCTTACCTGAAGAGGATTTATCGAAATCATTTTTAAATCACTTTTTGCAAAAATACAAATTTGTTTATTCGCTCTCCTGAAAAAATTGAAGAAGCTCGCAGAAAATATTGCAATATTCGTGCAATCACAAATTTCTTTAGCACTTTTCCGGGGTTTTTGCGCAATATTGACCCATTTTATTTTAAAAATATGGATGAAACAGGTTTATCAACAACTAAGTCCTTCAGAATCATCACAGACGATAAAGACTTAACAATTTCGGCGGTTGACAAAAAAGTCAACCATCTCATAACTATATGCTCATTTGGCCAAGCCGGATGGTTTATGCCTCCTGTTTTCATCTTACCTAATCCCCAGACATTACCAGAAGAACTCAGTTATCAGCTATGAATGTAAAGTCAGAATTTCTAACACAAGGGGTGTGAACACACTTAATGTTGCCTGCCATTGAAATATCTCCATTTTCTGTCACATTATTTGACATTAAAACAAATGCAATGGAAGACAAAATCTCTTTGACAAAAATCCTCAAAGTTGAGTGTATCGAAGAAACATTAACAATCACATTTTATATTGGACGATCATCAATTGCAAAATATGAATTCATAAGTCCACTTGCTGCAGAAATGGAGGATGTCATCAATCAACAGAAACTGATAATTAAAAAGCTTATGGTTCAGAGAGCCCAGAAAACAGAGCTCTTGCCTCCAAAGATTTCATCAAAGTTAAACTTCCAACATCAAGAACTTTAACGATTAAAGAAGATTTACCAGAATTCGATTATGATATCAACTACACGGGTCAATTTCTTAATAACGTTGCCGAAAAGAACATCGGACTTATTCATGATGAAAATCATATTCCATTCATTTGCCTTGCTCCATATATTTACAGATTTATTTAGAAAGATGATGTCCTTGCTATGGCTGGTATCTCAGATGGTATGAATGTGTACATTATCAAGAGAATGGAAGACATTGAAATCACATTCCCTGATGAAAAAGTTAAAACAGTCACGCTTGATATCACTATAACAGTTGAAGATCTCACTGCTGATTGTTTCAAGATTAATGATTTCCCTGCACTTTCTGGTTACGCACTTTGGTATACTAATGACGATAAGCAATTGGTTCCACTCGATCTTCGTTTCAATCTTCCAGAGCAAATTCCAAATTATACCAAATTAACTCAAGAGAAGGTTCTTTATTCTTTCCGGTGAAATTCTTGTTACAACAGAAGTAGCCACAATGACAATGATTGAGACAATGAAACTGATCAAAGATGGAACATGTCCATGTTCTGAAAGCCAGCTTTTAAGTTTTGCGTTCTTTATACATATGGTCAAATCTGCAATAGTATGTCAGATATTGAAACAATCACTGACTTCAATTTCTTGAAATGCATAGTTCCAGACAAGATCAAGATGGATGATGCATTTATATCAGAACTCAAAAGAACAATTGCAACTTATCCACCAAAAGATAAAGTACATGCTTTGAAGAAGTTCATTGGTAATATCAGAACACTCGAAAACTTTGGTTATGAAATATATTCATGCCAATATCAAGAAGTTACTCCGGACAGGAAATCAAAAGTTCATAAGAACTTCATCTTCATTCTCGCTCCATTGTATTTTGTTATCGCTCCAGAACAAAGAGGAATAACAGCAGCCTTCCAAATTGGCTACAGATTCATTATTAAATATCAGTGCATCGACAATTATTTGGTCATGGCATTCGTTTCTGATGATCACGGTAATGTTGCCGTCGTTAAGATTATGTTCAAAGATGAAATTAACACAATTATGATGCTTCTTTAATACAACATTAAACTTCTCAACGATATTATTAACAACAGAGAATTAATGAGAAGAAAAGCAATCGAAGAAGAAATGAAACGTCTTAATGGTGGTTTCGTTGATGAATGGGGCGTTCTTCATGGACCAATGTGCGATTTCTTCGTTTCCAAAGATCCACTTTATCTCAGTGATCTTCCTAAGGCTTGGGTTGATTTGAAATACACAGGACATCAGCTTTCAAGAGTTATCCTCCAACAATTAAATCTTCTTAACGAAAACACATACTGCGTGCTTTACAGGAGCCCAGATAAAGAATACGCTTGGATTACTACAGATACACTGCTTAGAAATTACCATCCGCAAAGATGCTCAACATTAATTGTTCTTGAGAAGAATCCAACAATCAAAGTTATTTCGATCGGAAGCAAAGATCCAAGATTGAGAGAAGTTAAGATTGATGTCACATTAACAGTTGGAGAGATTATCAATGGCTTTGCAGAGTTGTTTGGAATTCCAATTTTCCCAGGTATCACATTGGCCTATGATAAGAACGGAAAGCTTAATTATCTTGATATCAACCGTTCTATTCCTGAGCAATGCAAGCTTGAAGAAACATTCTTGATCCTTTTGAGGCACTTCTCATTCACTCTCAGCAATCTTCCATTCGAAGCTTTGTGGTTCTTGTTCCTTCAGATTAGAGAAACAATTCTGCGTGGCGTTTACAAGATTCCTAAGATGCAATCATCATACTTTGCTTCTTCCAAATCACAGCATTCACAGGAAATCCCGCAACAGTTGAAATGGTACCCAAAAAGGATGTTGACTGGGTTCCAAGAGGTATGTCTAAGCTTTCAATCACGAATCGTTTCAACCATTATACACAAGAATATGGAAAACTTGATGCTTACAATGTAGTTAGAAACTACATTGAATTTGCAAGGTCTCTTTCAAACTTTTCTATTATTGTTTTCGATGTCAAATGTGATCTCGGCTTTGAAGCGAAGTTCAAACCAAAGCAGAAATTGAATATTGCTATTGACAAAATTATCATCAATTCGGCAGAAATAGGTCAATTATATCTCCAAATCAGTCACGCTGATATTCTCGATTTTCATGCCAAACTGAACGAAATTGAAATTTGCTATCTTGATTCTAAATTCAATCCACAAACATATTTAACTTTTACCAATGAAGCAAACAATATTTATTATATTATTCAGGAAATCATTGGCATTGGAAAAACGAACTTCTGTATTTTATCTGATAAAATGAGATCAGAGAACAAACTCAACTCTCCAGATTATCTCATCAAACTTAGAACAAATGCAATTCTCTCAGGAATATCAGATAGCAAGAAATATGATTATTCGAAATTACAAAGTGGTGGTGAAATTCTTCAACAGATTGTGAAAACGCTGGAATTAGAGCCATCAATAGTCTATGTCATGGTGATGGTTTGCGCAAATGGTGTTTATAAATTTGTTGATTTGAATCTTCCACTCGGTACAATGAATCCTACAAATGATTCGGATATTTACATATACCAACAAATAGCAAGAATTTTAATAAACTTAGATAATTACATCAAAGCATTAATTTCAACTGACCTCACTGCACCAATTCACATTGCAATTCAGAGGATTGCTTCTTCCTTTAACATCCACTATTATTCAGGCTACGTTTTATTCAAAGATTGGGGTTTAGAAAAGAAGGCCTTTGAAACTAAAACACAAAAAGAAGGTATTGTGCCACTTGAAATCACAAAACTGCTGATTGAACAAACTGTATACATTGATTTCTTATATTTCAAGCGTCGCTTCTACACACTCTCGATTGAAGATGTTAAACATAATGATAGAAGAGCATTCTTGGAAGTAAGAAGATATATCTTATCAAGATCAGATAAGATTGCAGATTCAAAAGCAATTGAACTTGATGTTTATTCCATTCTTGCTGATTCACCTTCATTCGATAAAGCACAAAAGGTTTGCATTGAAAACGTTGAAAAGATTATGCCAAAAACTGCTAAAATCGAATCCGATACAGCATCAAAGATCAAAGATGTTTTGAGATCATCTCCAAGAATGTCTTCTGAAGAAGCTATGCGTAAATATGTATCAACAGCAAGAAACTTGCCAAATTTAGTTGTGAATCATTTGATGCAATTTATATTAAATCAACTGGTGCACAAAGCGAAAACTTTGCCAATCCTTGCACGATTTCAATCGGTCCATTTGGTATTCTTGCTCAAGAGAAAGGTACTGAGATTGTGTTTATGAGATATTCGTATCATCATATTGTTTCTTACGGCCAAATTTCATCAACAATTGTCATCAAAGCAATTGTTGAAGATGGTCAAATTGCAAATCTTGAGTTCAATACAGTTGAAGCTTCGCAAGTTAGCTCAATTATTGATGAATATCAACTTGGTGTTCGTCCAAGATATAACGAACGTTTGAAGGTTCAAAAACTCATGAAAGAGCTACTCTTTGCACCATTGGTTGAATCCATCAACAACTCAACGTGTCTTCTCAAGGTATCTCCTTATGTTAATGATCCATCTTCAATTTCATATAGATTCAACGATGCTTGGTTTGAACCTGATGCAGTCAAATATTGTTTATTGATGTGTGCTATTCCTCAAGATTTTCCATATCATATTCTTCATCAAGATGAAAGCAAGAACTATAGATGGCTAGAAAAGAATCGACCTTTGCAATCCACCAGTCCAGAAGAAAATTCAAATCTTTATCTCGTTCATTACTCATTTAATGCTTTTGTTTCTCCTAAAGATGGAAACATTAGCGAAGTTACACTCAAGGCACCTGTTACAATTAAAGATAACGTTCGTACAGCCTGCAACTTTTTAGGCTTAGGTCCAAGCTTTGGCTGCACATTCTATGCATATGATCAAAAAAAGGTTTTCATCCACTTGACTTCCTTCATCAGCTTCCAACTGAAACACAATACTTCACAGATTTAGCTGTCAAAAGACGTTTCTTTATTATTCTTGCTAATTTCATGGCCAGGCCAAATTATTATATTCCTGCTTTTAACGAACTCATCAAAGAAGTTCACACAGGAAAGCACGAATTATCAATTAACTGTATTATTGAACTCGGCATTTGTCAGCTTTACGGTGAATGTTATATTGAAGAAGAAACAGACCATGTTCAATACTCTGTAACAGATAGCACAGTCAGAAGAATTCTACCTATAGGAGTAAGTCTCACACAAGAGAATTCAAAGCAATTGTTCGTTCACAAGAAATTATCACAATACGATGCAATCTATAGATACCTTGCAATTGTAGGAATGATTTATAATTTTTTGCCAGAGACATATGAAGCCAAATATTCAACCGATTATAGTGGTTCAATACAATATAACAATTCTACCGTTACAGTTAAATTATCTGCTAATTGCATTACTTTAATCAGTCAATCAGATTCTTATGTTTTCCATATCATTAAGTATTCAGACATCATTGCCTATTCAGCTTCCGATCATGCATGCAATATTCAATTCCACAACAAAGAAGGAATTTTAGAAGATATTTATTTGGAGTCTCCAGATTATCGCTATATTATATCATTTATCAACGATATTCTCGACTGCCAAAAGTTCATTGTTGATGGCCATAACGAACTTTTGAAAGATGAAACAATTGCTATTGAAAAGCTAGGCCTTAAGCCAGATAACTCATTGGCTGGCGCTCATGATAATGTAGTTGATGAAGCTGATTATGATATCAGCCTTATCGATCTTGATAATATCGCCGCTGTCGATATCAACCTCGGCGAAGATAAGAAATTTACATTCGATGATGATATTATGGATGATCAAGAATCAAAGATCGATGAATAGAAATTCCTCAAAGTTGAGAACTTTGCTGATAAGGATCTCTATGAAGATGATCTTCACGACGAATATATTACATGGAGAACTAATCCAAGTGCTATTTTCATATTCAAGAGGCAAAAATCTATTTGAAAGCGTTTCTATCAATCTTAATAACATCATGAATAATCTCGAGGATAATACTACTTATGAGCTTGCAGATTAGTTCGAGAAAATCAAGGATTCGTTGAAAAATATTGATTTTGGAAAAGAAGATTCTAAAGGCATCAAAGATCTTAGAAATAATATCGATTCCATTTTCACGACAGTTCAAACTGCAGCTATATCAGCTGTTGACATTCATGAAATCTCTGGACAACTCATTAAGGAAATTAATGCTGCAATTAACACCACAACAAAACAAATTGAGTCAACTAAAATCAAGATTATCGAGATCAAGAAAACAGCTTCAGAGAAAAAGACTCAACTTGTTCAAAACGAATACACGCAGGCGGTTGCTGCAAACATGGTTTTCGTTTCTCAATGTGAAGAAAAGATGGCTGATATCGTTTTGAAGAACGCAGATCAAATTAATCAAATGGGATATAACGCGGAAGATTTGGTTGAAACATTGCATGGAAACTCAATGTCAATTATTCAAATTGCTGCTCAAATCAAAGAAATACAAAATTCATCTCTGATCACGAAATATCTCCCATAAATCAGCAGTGTTCATCAACAAGCAGACATTGTTCATCAGTTCAACAAATACAACACAACATTCAATGTTAGATTCCAGGAAATGGAAGAACTTGAAAGAGAGTTGCAAAAAGCACTTACGAATACAGAAAAACTTGTTGCTAATGCAAAGAATGTTGATAAGAAACCAGAACTTGCTACAAAATCAAAGGCCTTCCAAGTTTATCTCGGAAATCACTCCAAAGTCGAAGATGTTGCTGATAGATTAGCAGATATTCTATCAATGAATGAGCCAATTCTCCTCAGTGATTCACTCAAAAATAACTTGGATTTGTTGAAGATTTTTCAAGTTGTTTCAACAAAACTCGAAGATCCTCTTAATGGCCTGAAGAAGCAAATCACTTCTCTAAACAAGAATCAAATGAACGACGCTGCAAGATCAGGTTCTGTTGATACACTTTATCAGTTGAAAGAGGACCTGAATCAATTCAGACTCATTCACAAGCACTTTCAGCTGTTCCTGGTTCTAAGAAGGTAATTGATGCTTCTCAACAGTTGCTTCCAATAATTGATGATGCTCTTTGTAATATTTCAACTGTTAACATTACTCCAGAATCAGTCAATAACATTGTCCAATTCACATCAGACTTTACAGTTTCTGCTCTGCAGACGGCTCAAGCAAATATTGCTAAATTTAATGCAAATCAAGTTAACTTTATCCAGCAGCAGCACCAATCAATTTTGACAAAAAATTGACTCCATTAAATCTCTTCAGCAAAGCCTTGCGGCGGATCCAACAAATGGTTTGCTTGTTGAAATATCGAGAGAACTTAACCAATTATCAATGGTGGAGTATTTTAGACACTGTCCGCAGAGATGAAAATTGAATTAAATGATACAAGCTTTCTGTGAACCTTTAAATGAATTTTATAAAGTTATTTTTATTCTTGAATAACTCGTTACAGATAATCATTTTTGTTGATACTAAATATCGTCATACTAAATCGTTACAACATCATTATAATAAAGGAAATTCTGATTAGACTTTCTCCTTTCAATTTGAGAGGAAAGTCTAAAGAATATTTACATTCATATATAATAGATGCTTCATTTTCTGTAAGCTGTTGCACCTAAAGTATCATTTTAATGAAATTATAGATCATTTTTGAAAATGAATTTCGCCATAATTTGCACCTCCTCTGTTTTCTTTGAGAGGGAAATATTATATTGATAAAGGAGATTAAGAATGTGTATTTGCACCTCTAGATTCACATATAACAGGGACTTCAATCATTGCGAATAATTATGACTATATAGTCAACTATCTGCAATTTTCGAATAAATTTTGATCGTAGTCAAAAATGTAATACTATGGCAAAATAATAGTTTTACATGTCAGATAATTGTTGTGTCAAAAAGTCAAAATTTGTGTGGCAAAATGATATTTTATGTGTCAGAGAGGATTATTTTAAATTCAATTTTATACGTTATCTAAAATTATTTCCAAATGGACCCAATCTTCATGTCTGCTCCACCTGAGTACTCCCCACAGCAGAGAGAGGAAGTGAAGAAGTACATGGTTTCTCACCCTGAGATCAAGTCTATTATCGAGGAATTGATGGTCGCTATTATCGAAAACAAGCCAGAGAAGCCACTCGACTTTGCCAGGGAGTACTTCAACAACCTGAAGTAACCATACAAATGAAAATATAGCAAAATAACCATTATTTCTTGTTAATTTTAAAATTTATATGAATAGTTACGAATTTATACACACATTAACTCAAAAAACAAATAAAAACGGCGTTTACCTTACATTTACATGCTTGATGATATTTTTTTAATTTATATATCTCTGAAAAAAAGATTGCTTTCCAAACTAAAATAAATAAAAGAACACTGATGCTCACATTGGATCCAGTATTATCCTAAAGATACCAGAGATTCAATAGAGAATTGAGTGAAATATAATGAATTTTCGACCAGTACTTATCATACAAGAGTTTATCAATAGTGTGTGTATATATGTATGATGTGATCTTGAATAAATCGTTAACAATATAAAGATTTGATCATAAAAAGTTTGAAATCAATATGAAAAAAAAAATATGTGACCTATACAGTATCTGATTGTATCATTCCTATATTAAATATATGGAATACTATTTCAATAATGGTATTCAATAATACACAGATTGTTACCAATGGAACTTGATTTCTTCTGGGATTTCATGCTCTTGAAGGAATTTGCCCATAAGCAAGGATTGTCCTACAAGCTTGAGGTTGTAAGATATATTGATTATGTTCAATTTGTGTTCATAGAAATCTATTTCGTCTCTTCCGATAACTTGATTCTTTTGAGTCATCTGGGCAATATTGATGAAGGTTAGAAGCCAGTTATTATTAGGCATGACTTCGACAACGCTTGTTCCTGGTTGCATGTATAATATATTTGTCATAAGTGAGCCGTGAACAGCCCAAAGGAAGTTCATACTGTTGAAGTATCTAACTTGAGCTTCAAATTCACGGTAGCTTGTGTAATTCTCGAATTTGATTTGCGGCCACTGCCTTTGAACAGCAAAGAAAAACTCGTGGAAGTTGCCGACAACACGAGCGAGTTGTGGATCACGATTGGCAATGACAAACCTTGTTGGTTTTTCTCTATCTAAGCCAAATTTGTCGACGATAATTTGCCTCAAGTTTAATATCAGTCTTCTGTTCAAATCGCCGCACCACACAGAGTTCACTGTGATATAGGTTTCTGCGTATAGTCTGCCATTGAATTCAGCCCAAAGACGCCACGGCTCAATGCCGAAATGAAGCAAGTCTTCGATCATGAAATCATTAATCTTATCAAAAACTATAATAGCACCATCCAAATAAGATTCTGGGAGTGCAACAATAGCTGGAAGCACTTCTACTGACCAGTGACCCCAGTCGTGAGAGTGCTGGTGGCCTATACAAATAACTTTCTGGAATTTTGTATAATTAAACTCAGGAGTATGATAAGGGAGACCAATACCCCAATAACGAGGATGACATGATCGTTTGAAAACGTGGTATCCATTTTCTTTGATTACAACTGTTTCAGTTGTCAAAAATACGTTGTGCATTTCTAAAATTGCTGTTTCTGGAAAATCCCATGTACCAGGCATGAAACCACTATTGTATACATTCTTGATAAATAACGAGCGTACCCATGGAGGCTGAGAAATATTTTCTAAAATTGGTGTTCTGATATTTGGGATATCTTTTGAGTCCATATGGATTTCATCGGAGCAGCTGCTCTTTCCGTAGCCAATGATATTGTATTTTTCTGGAAATGTAATTTCGATATGAAATAAATTTTGATGTGTGATGCCTGAAAGATAGATAAAGAACAAAACTAGCAATAAATGAATAGGTGTTGTCCTCAATCTCAATGGATCATTTCTGTTATACATAGGGGAAAAAAGCTTATTTTGGCAAATGTTATTTTGATTCGTAAATGGTACTTTTATTAAATGCTCTATGTATAATTTGTCAGTGTATTTCAAATGTATGGCTGTTTTAGTTATAGAGAAAATAATTAGATATAACATTGATATTTGACTATAAGTCTTTAACAGATACAATATAATTATTTGAATCGAAGTCGGCCTTCTTAATATTCTGTGCTGGAGGTATTTTACTCTGTGCGTTTTGCTGAAATACAGCTGGCATTCTTTCTGGCTGTTTTGGCTGTGGAGCTTCTTCCTTTTTTGGCTCTGGCTTTGGTTTTGGAGCTGGTTTTTCTTCATCTGAGAAATCATCAGATAAATCAATAGAAAGATCCTGTTGTGAATCCTCTTCATCATTTTGGAATTCATTGTTATCATTTTGTTCATCTTGATCGATTTCTTCATCTTGTATTTCTTCAACATTTTGTTCTTCTTCTTCGTTATCGATAATATTGCTAAGAATGTCGTTGATACTTGGTGCTTGGTATTTGTCTGCTATTCTGAAGTTTGTTTCCGCGATTAACGATTTTAATGCAAAATTATATCCTTTTTCTTCCAAAAACTTGATGATGGAAGATAGTGCCATAACTGTGTATTCACTTTCTGCCTTGAATGGATCGTGAATAAGTGTAGATTTTTCAAGAGAAACGTTATTAACAATTTCTTTCGCAGCTGTGTTCAATGCATCGAGAACTCGCTTTTCTATTTCAGAGATTTTCTTGGATTCTTTCAGTCTTTGTTGTATTTTTTCTTTTATCTCTGGAGGAGCTTCAATACCTTCCATTTTAATTTTTTTTTTTTTTTTTTTTTGAACGTTCTTTCCGTCAATCACTTTTAAGCTTCTGATAAATATCAAATGCTATAACTTCGCAATCATATAGCTATATCTGCGTAGATATATGTGTTAGAGTTATGATGGCTTTTAACATAGATCTTTTGAGGAAAATGACTTGAAAATTTTTCTTGCATTTTTGAAGTTTTTTTTAAATTAAAATGGAGTCGAAAAAAACCTTGATTATTTCCTCCAAAATAAATAATCAGAAGATCTAAACACATTAATATGTACAACAATATTCTATGTTATGTCATGATATTAAAAATAATAAGAAATTACTCGATATTAGTCTGATTCTTGTTACTTTTAGGTAGCTTGACCTTTTTGTCATGAAAATATTTTTTGCTATTTTGACGTGTAAATAAATCGTTTTTATGGAGTTATTGTCAGGTAAAAGAAAAATTTTTGCCAAATATGGAATTCTCACCGATTCAGATCTTTATGTATTTCTCACACTTCCTAATTTTCATTGGATGTTTCCTTCTGGACACAAAGGTTCGAGTTGCGCTGTCAAAAGGTGATTATATTCCATTAATAATCTTTTCTGCTCTATTTTTATTATTCGTTTACTATTATTACAAATCAACCAACGCCGACATATTCGTTAAGCCAGATGATGTACCACTGACTACAAATGAAGAGCTTTTCTTTTGTCACATATGCAACCATTATTGCCCTATACGAGCATCACATTGTAAACACTGCAAAAAGTGTGTTTTGAGGAAAGATCATCACTGTAATTTCCTTGATTTATGCGTTGGAATGGGAAATCATTTATATTTTATGGCTTTCTTGCTATTTTTAGGAATATTTGATGCCTATTCTATTGCAAATTACAAATGTGCGACAAAAGATGGTCTAAGCTTCAAAGATTGGGTTATAAGATCACTTCCTTTGAATATTTTACTTTTCGGATCAGTAGCATCCATTATTCAACCAATAATTCTGTTTCCAATTCACTTCTTCTTAGCTATTACGAATAATACCACTTGGGAATTTGTGAAAAGTGAAACAATTACTTATTTTCATGGCTGGCATGAGCATTTGAGCCCATTTAGCAAAGGCATTATAGGAAACATAGTGGAGTTTCTTACAATGCACAAAAGACGTCCAACATATTTTGTTCCAAGAACGCCAGAAGAATTAGAAGAGTTTAGGAGAGCAAATAGATTCATCGCGAATGATACATATGAGTGTTGCTAAATATTAGAATTTGTTTGTATATTCATTAAACGTTTTTAACATTTTTCTGCTTTAGGAACAATTATTAATGACCTTTTGAATAGAATGCAATATTGAATCTTTGCTTTTCATAATTCAAATAAATGAAAATATGAAGTTATAAATGAATGTGTTTAAACAAAAATGAAACGATAAATATTGTGTGTTCATAAATGCTATGCATTTGATCCAAGTAATATGAATAGAATTATATATTTGATTGAATTTTTCAACAATATTTTTCCATCTCAACGTAACTTTGTCAAAATGCAGGACTTAATGATCACTTATCGGTTCCATAAAGACAAGGAGCAATTTTTGAATAAATTGAGAAAGTCTTGAATTGGATGATGACATTCCGTGGATAGGCATCAAAAATATTTCTTATATCAAATTTTCAGGAAAAATGAATTTATGTAAAGATTTTATAACATTTGTTGATAATTTGTCAGATTTCTTAAGACTTCTTTTGAGACATATTTCTCATTATATAGTCATCTTTTTTAGTTTTTGTTAAATGAAATTAATAAATTACTTCTATATTAATTGCCCAGTTTCACAATACTTTAGTCACAGGTCTAAAGCAGGGGTGTCAGGAATTTTGATTAAAGTTTGGTTGTTCGAAACAGAGCTGGTGCGTTTTTTCCTTTTTTGAGTCACCTTTCTGTAAACAAAATTTTTAGTGTCACCATTGAACAAAACTGGTGAATGTTGAATTGTGGTGCAGTGGCTTAGTTAATGCTAAAGGTTGTTTATGCCATTGGTTCGATTCCGGGAAAAGCATACTTGATTGCAATAACCATATATGTATCAATCGAAATATTGTGTTTTTGGGCTAATTTATTTTGGTATTTCCATAAATAGTAGAAATCAGCTAAGAAAACTAACATAAATCAACTCCCTAGGGCATATAGCGCCTATGAGGTCGATATTGATATTTTTGGATTTTTTCTTGTTTTTTGGTACCAAAATAGATTAAACTAAAAAGACGTTAAGATTTCTGAGGTTTACGTAATCCTCCGGAGGGTTGATCAATTTTTCTTTACATAAATTTTCCGTTTTTCGTTGCCGTTCGATATTTGCATTGTATGTAAATGCCGAAAAATGGATTTCTGCGGCAAAAATTTTGCGTAAGACAAATTCAACAAAAAAAAACGTAATTTTAAATGGATGACGAAAATGATGCTTCAATTGAAAATCTCGACAAACAGATTCTAAAGCGATACGACATTATCAAAAAAGTCGGCAAAGGCGCGTACGGCATTGTATGGAGAGCACAAAATAAAGTCACTGGACAATTAATTGCGTTGAAAAAAGTTTTTGGAGCTTTCCAAAATGTCATCGATGCTCAGAGAACTTACAGAGAAATTACGTTGTTGAGACAATTAAAATCGCATCCTTTTATTATTGGATTATCACAAGTTCATCGCGCAGAAAACGATAATGATATATATTTAGCGTTCGAATTCATGGATACTGATGTATACACAGTCATAAGAGCAGGAATTTTACTTGATGTTCATCAAAGATATATTTTCTGGCAATTATTGTGTGCATTGAAATTTATGCACTCTGCAGGTGTTATACATAGAGATCTTAAGCCATCGAATATGCTTATCAAGTCAGATTCATCGATAAAAGTTTGCGATTTTGGTTTGTCAAGATGTATAAATGATATGCAGCAAGATGAACTTCTCACAGATTATATTGCTACTAGATGGTATCGTGCGCCTGAAATTTTGTTCGGATCTTCGAAATATGGACCAGGAATCGATATTTGGGCAGCAGGTTGCATTTTAGCTGAACTTGTTGGAGGAAGACCCATTTTCCCTGGTGCTTCAACAATGGATCAGTTGGAGAGAGTTATATCGTTCACAGGAATGCCAAGTAAAGAGGATATCGAGTCAATGCAGTGCCCTATGGTAGAAACAATGCTTGGAAACTTGACGTTCTCTAGACCGCAACTGATTCTGGAAGAAAGATTGTCAAACGCAGACCCCAATGCAATTGATTTAATCAAGAAGTGTTGTGCTTTCAATCCAAGCAAACGCCCAACAGCTGAAGAATGTCTCGCGCATCCTTACTTGAAAGACTTCCATCTTCAGAGCCAAGAAGTTTCCGCAACTGTACAAGTTAAAATGGCTTTGAGTGATGCAACAAAGCACACAATTAGAGAGTATAGGAACCAGATCTACAAAGAAGCTGTGTCAAGTCCTGAGAGAGGATTGAAGAAGAAAAAACTTGAATCTTAATGTTTGTTTATATTTTTTTCATGTATTTATATAAAAATGTTTATTTACCAATTGATTGGGTGTCTCGTCTTTTTTGTTATGTGAAATATTAATATGTGTAAGAACTAAAATAGTCTTTAGTTATTTTTGGTGTAATGAGAAGTTGTAATTTGTTTATAAAAACTACTTATTTGATACTATCGTAATTTGGATTGGCTGTTGCCTGCTTCTTGGCGTAGAAGTATGCCAAGATGAAAACGACTGCGACGAAAATGACGATTGAGACAGAGAGTGTAACAATGAGTGGGATTGCGTATGACTGAAGGTAGACTTTGACCTTCCAGCCGTCTTCGCACTCGCAGCCGAAGGCTGGTCTGTCCTTGGAGAGAACTGGGAGGCACTTGTTGGTGTACATGCACCAGCCGCATCCTGGCATATCAAGGCACTCATTGGTCTTGTTGAATGTGGAGCATGTGTATTCAGAAGCGCCGAACTTTGTCCATGGGAACTTCCATTCAGCTGGCATGCCTGTGTGGGAAACACTTGGCCAGTCTTTGAAGTTGAAGGCTGGGAGTGTCTCATAGTTTGGAGAGCCGATGGCATCGAACATGAGGTGCTTTGTGGCCTGGACGGCAGAAGCTGTCTTAGAGTCGAGACCAGCGAAGGAAGCCTTCTTGCCATATGCTGTGCCGTTCTCTGGGCGGAGGTCATAACGAGCTAAGATACCCTGAGCTGGTTCCATGTAGTTTGGCTCCTGTGGGTCAAGGTAGTGGTTCCATCTCATGAGTGTCTTGAAGAAGTCGTATGTTGACTTGTCATTGACGTGCTTTGTGATGACCTTGTAGCGTGGCTGATCATAGTATGACCAGAAGTCCTTCTTGTATGGCTCTCTCTGCTGCTGTCCTGGGTAGTCAGCGAGGTTGAAAATGTCTTCAAAGTATGGTGTGTTGATAGATGGCCACCATCCCTGAGCGACGAACTTGTCTGTGATATCGTCAGCGTGGAAGACTGTTGGGAGCTGCTCAATCATCCAGACGAGGTCTGTTGTTGGCTTCTGGCCTGGTGTGAACTTCTTTGTATCAAGAACGATGTACTCGTTGTTGTATGTGCCAGAGTTCTGCTGGATGAAGTTCTGTGTCCAGTCGCGGCCGTTGTCAGCGGAGAGCATGGCGTAGTAGACACGCATCCATGTGAGAACGGACTGTGGTGTAACAAAGTTGTAGAGTGTCTTGTTGAAGCAGTGGAGTGTTGTCTCGAGGACAAGGAGGCCTGTGTCGGCCATCCAAAAGTCATCAACAGACTGGATGTGGCCAGTACGTGTTGAGAAAGCGATGTTCTTTGCCTTGAACTCTGGGACGTCAAGAGAGTAAGACTTGAGGTAAGCGTGGAGATCACGAACATCGCTCCATGTGTCCTGAGCGAAGTAGATATCTTCGTAGTTTGGAGCGAATTTGAGCATACCTGTGCAGTGAGCGTTAAGATCTGGATCCTTGCGCTTAGCTGTCTCTGGGTTAAGAATCTCGGCGAGATCATCGAAGTCACCAGCGGACTGGAAGATCCAGAAATCGACTTCGGAAATTTCAACTTCGCCAGATGACTTGTAATCACGGAGACCAGCTACCATACCGCGGAACTGCTCGCGGATAAGCTTGATGGACTTCCAGTAGTCGGAGTTTGGATTAGCGTCGATCATTTGGTTGATGTAGTCGATGTTCTGGCGGATCCAGTTCGCCCAGCCGTCTGGCCAGTTCTCCTTGGCATCCTGAGCCTCGCGGAATAAATGGTAAGCCTCGTAAACGCGTTTAACAGAAATGGCTGTATCAATGTAGCCCATGCAGTAGAATTGGTCAAGAGATGCTGACTTTGGATTTGCCCTGATGTTGAGTCTGCCCCAGCCGGCCTCTGAAAGAGAGTCATTGAACGTGGCGTAAGCGTCCCACTCTTCTTTCAGTTCGTCGAATGTGAATGTGGCATGAGTTTCGTTGATGCGCTTGCACGACGCGCCATAGACTTGTGCGGACGCGCTTGCAAGAAGAAAAGAGATACTCATTGAAAATTGATCGACCAAGCCGTTTGACACTTCATTCAGTTGAGAGGTTCGGTTTCGTAAACCATTTAATTCTGGATGTAAACTATTCAAAGCTAAATGTAAACATCTTAAAATTATTCCATCGTTTCTTTTATTTTTTCGCTTTTTCGCTTTTTCGCGAAAACATGATATATAGCATTGCCATCAACTATATACAGTATTTCTTTAATTCATAATGCAATAACAAAATTGAAACAAGATATATCATATGCATACAATTTATATTCTATAAACTACATTTTTAATCTAGGTACTCTACGGGCGTGCTTCTCACAATATTTAGGGAGCCCCCTTGAAAAAATTTGTGAATCTCTTTCACTGTATTTCAATTTCTGGCAGTTAAAAATTCGATTTATTTGTAGAAGTAGTATCAGCAATAATATCTAAAGCTGTGTGTGTTGTTTTCAGGGTTTTGATTTTTTTGTTCGACTAAAAACATGAAATATATGATTTACATAGAACATCAATGAATTGTCTGCAATCTTATCGATCATTTTATTTTTTCTCGATTTTGTACGATTAGAATTTTGTTAGATTTAAAGCATAGCATGTAGTAATAAAACAATATCTAAATATCGAATTTCGAGATTTTGATGCCTCAACACTCACGAGAAAAACGATGAATTTTTTGTCTTAATGAACGATTTTGTGATATTGCAGAAGGGTAATTATAATTTTAATAAATTTGATTTTTGGTCGAATCTATCTCTACTATAATAAGCGACTACAACAGATTTCTACTTTGTGGATATCATTTCTACGCAATGTTGAAACTATTCATTAATTGTTGATGCCGAAATTGTCGGCTCAAGGAACATTTTTAGGAATATCTATGGTAAATGTGATTTCACTTTAAGTGCATTGCTTCTGTTGCCTATGGATAGTAAATGGGTAAAAATCACAAAGCTTAAATCTTTATATATTTATTTCTCCAAAAGTTTATATTGTGTAATAACATGTTCTCGCGTAAACACAAAAATCACATGATACATCTGTTCATAACACAAAGAATGTAGATGCAAATTGTAAGGATATTGAATTATGCCAAATAAAATATATTGGACAATGAGTATAAATAAAACTTCAACATTGAAATAAAGCCGTGTGCGAAGCTGGTGTGTGTTAATTGTTTGATTTTGAAGTAATATTTAATAAGTCAGATAATATTATCGAACTATCATATAGATTTGTTGTAATTGACAAAACCAAAAATCTGAAGTGTATTGCATAATATCATTGATTTTTCGATTTTTGATGTGAATGAAATGTTCATATTTTAAATATGGTAATTGACAGAAATACAATAATGCAAAATTGAATTCTGTTCAATACATGTTAATGGTGTGTAGTTACATGAAATGTGTCGATAATGAGTTAATTAAAGGAATCTTTGAATAAAATCATATCATTGATGGTTTCGAAAGGAATCTTTGACTAAAAATCACTAAATATGTCTTTTCAAAGATAAAATGATGACAATAAAGCAAACTTATTACCATGAAATTGCACTAAAGTCACCAAAACATCTTCATTAAATGACACTTTTATCTATAAAAATCAAAGTTATATCAACACGAAAATCCAATATATTCTCTGTTAACAAGCTTTGTATCAATACACTTTAGTGGTGTCTCTCGTAGATAATCAGTTGGAAGTAGCAAAACTCTAATAATTCTTTGTAAGAGAATGTTTGCTTAATCAAAAAGTTATCGAGAAATCTTTTTATTATGTATAAAGAAAGTGATCATTATTATCAAAGTCAAGCGAATAAAGTTAAATTACTTGAAGTTGGTAACGAGGATGATCATCCAAAAGAATTTAATGAAGATATTTCAACAATAATTCAACAGTTTCTTCAAAGAGATGACAATTCAATTCGAATATTGAACGAATTTCTCTTTATACCAAAGGAGAGCATAAACCTTTACTTGTCTATTGATAACGCATTCGAAATTTTATATTCTTTGTTCTTAGAAAATATTCCGGAAATCAAAAATGAAATTCATCTTGATCATGCTTTACAAATAGTTTCTGTAATATCATCAGAATCGTATTCTTCAATATTGTTTAAAGTTATCGATGAAAAATGTTTAAATCTTTTGATTCAGTTGTTTTCTCATCCAAATAAGCGTTATGCAACAATGGCAATGCGAATTATTTTCAATATAATGATTGATGATCAAAATTTACTCGCAATTCTCGAAAAATTCGGAATATGGGAAAATATATTCAATATTGCGATCTTTTCATATGAAAATTCAAATGAATCTGAGGTGAATGAATGTATAGAATTACTTTCATCATTCCACAGTGTTTTTTGGGATCAATCACATTCAGATATGAATGAATTCCTTTCAAAATACTATGATTATGCAATGAAGCTGCTACAATTTCCATCACCAAAAGCAATTTCTAGAGCTTTTAAGTGCTTCAAGAAAATAAGTTTAAATACACGAAGTTTGCAACTAAATTTGATGATTATTGACAGCATTATTTCCTGCAGCACAATTTATCCAACGGCATTGAACTCAGTTTTCGAATTTCTTGATACATTTAGACTTATTGATGATGAAACTATATTCAAAAAAATTGAATCAAGAGGTTTTAATGACCGTATAATAGATCTTCTCAATCCAGAGAATGACGTTATAAGCTCGCAAATTCTTTTTTATCTTGGAACTTTAGATGTTTTTCCTTCACCTGGCGGTATCTACTGGGATAAGCTTGTTTCTCTATTGGTTAAAGGTAATTATCCTTTGAAATCAGCATCAATGCGCTTTATTCACGAAATGTTTTCAGAAATAGATCAAGATACTACTTCACAATTTATTAATGACCAGTTCCTTGAATTGTTAGCTGGTTTAATACAAGGAGAAGAAAAATTAGAATTCACTTCAGATGCATTAAAAGTTCTAAGCATGCTATGTAATGCAGCAAGCTCCCAAGGCACTTACCTAACTGAACTTCCTTATATAGAAGAAATTCACGATTTTCTTTTAGAAATTGTTGAATCAAATGGTGAAAACGCGTATTTAGCTCAACGTGTCCTCAATTTATTCCCATCCAATGAGTAATAGTATATGTTTTTGTTTGAAATATTATTAAAAATTCTATTTTATATTTATTCTTCATCTAAGACTGGAACTGTATCATCAACATCGGAACCGGAGTCATTATCAGGTTCATCTCCATATTGTATATGGTGTTTCTTATCCTTGTTCTCCATACGCTTGAGTTGAGCTTGTTTTCTTCTTTCAAGCTTCTGGCGTCTTTCTTTTGTAGCGAAAGAGTTTGTAACGGCAAATTCGACGATAAGGCGAACACCTTCGAAGTATTCTGGATTGTTATTGACTTGTCTTAAGGCACATAATGCATGTTCATGTTTGGAGAATTCGACGAAGAAAAGACCCTTCTGGTCTTCAATCTTGCGAACTTCTGTGATGCGTGGTGATGATTTCATAGCTTTCTGGCACATTGGATCTTTCTTGTGATTTCTAGAATATCGTAGAGCAGCAACAGCAAAAATCTTGCGAACGCGGCCACACTCGATTCCTTCTGGAACATTAAAGACACACAATCTTGTTGGCACGATTGAAAAGTTAACATCAGCGAGCTTTTTCTTCTTTGTATCGAATAACTTCTTTCTCTTGGCCATATCTGCTTCTGAGACGCCTTCTGCTGCTGGATCTCCTGGTTTAATATGTCCTTCCCAAAGTAAGTGAATATTTCTCTTATCCTTCTTCTCCATACGATCGAGAATCTCCTGGCGATCCTTTGGAGGTAGAATGAGGATGGGCTCATCGCATATTTTGACGACTTTTTCATTCAACATCTGCTCAGAAACGAGTTTTCCGTGGTGTTCTGAGTTTCCATATTCCAAGGCATGCTCTGCATCCTCCTGTGTGTAGAATTCAACGAAAGCTGATTGAGTTTGTTTTTCGGATTTCTCTGCATTTTCCTTTTTTTTAATTACAGTGATGTGCTTGACCTTGCCGAGTGACTCTATACCGCGGATGATGTCTACAAAGTTCGCTTCAAGAGGGATTTTAGTCGCAAATACTTCAGTAGACATTATAAAATTCACTTGAAAATAATCGTAATACAATCTCGAGAGCACATTTTTTGTTTTTGGTGTATTTGGATATTTTAGAACTATTTATGCCATATTTCATTTTCAAATTTGATTTTCAAGATTTTGAATTTGATCTTGAAAATTAACTTTGCATATTGTTTATTATAGCTTTAATATATATTGCAATACTACCTTGTATTTCAAATATATAATGCCACAAGGATATATTAAAAATTAGAAGATAAAATTTGATATCTTTTGTTTAGTATTAGAATAGAGATCTTATGACATTATGATATACTTAAACTTTGTAGTGTATGTTATATTTAGGAAGAGCATCCTTGATATCATTAAAATTATATCTCAATATCAACTTTATATTTGAATTGAGGTCATAAGGCTTTGAACAATAAATATATTGCATAAGTATATGTTACAAATAAGATATGAATACTTAAAATTTAAAAATATTTTTTTCAATAACTCAAAAATCAAAATAGAAGGTCATAACCATGATGTTATGTATTTCAATGGGCTATATGTTTCATTTATAAATGTTATGTTCTACTATTATAATAAATTAAAAATATGATTTCAATATAATGTAAAAAAAGTAGTAATTTGCTAGTAATAATTATGCAATCTTTAGAAAACTGCTGGAGCAACTGAAGCAACCTTTGGCCACAACTCTGCAGCCTCCTTAGCTACTGGACCAGTGATAGCTGAGCCCTTCATTTCACCCTTCTCGTTGATGATAACACCAGCGTTATCCTGGAATCCGATAACGACACCATCCTTGCGGCGCCAGATAGCGCGCTGGCGGACAACGACACCCATTGAAACTTTCTTGCGGAGAGCTGGCTTACCCTTCTTGCATGTAACGACGATGAGGTCGGAGACTGAAGCGGCTGGAAGGCGATTAAGACGGCCCTTGTGACCACGAACGGAGATGATGAACATGTTCTTAGCGCCGGAGTTGTCGCAGCAGTTGATGACGGCACCAACTGGAAGACCCTGTGTCATGGCGAACTTTGTACCTTGCTGACCTGTACGACCACGCTTTGACATTTCGAGATCGAAAAAGACAGGACACATCAATTCAATCGAAAATAATCGTCACTGAGGTCTGACAACAATTATTTTACATGACATAAATCACAAATGTGTCTAATAAGATTTCATATCATATTTATTCATTACTTCTAAAGAAAATCGCAATGAAACAAAAATAAAATCTTTGAAAAATGACATGTAAACTCGAAATTTTTAAAAGTCCATTATAGACGACGAATTAGCATGAATAAGTTTGATAATCTTATTTACATGGGATATGTTAACAATAAGTCAAGTATAGATGGCCTATTATACTTCAATATGAAATCTAAAGAGAACCACAATATTATTTAATAACTATATATGCAATAACTATAGATCAATGGATAAAATCTATTGTTAGTGTTGATAGTATGATAAATGATGTTATAATTCGAGATTATAATGATTTCAAAAATTTGCCATGTAAACAATGAAAAGACATGTAAACTCTTAATAGATGATTCTCTTGTTTATTTGATTTCATAGTAAAATAATTGGAATTTTAATGTGATATTGATGTAATTAATGCATTATGTTGAGTTGTATTTGTTGTTGTTTTCTAAACTAAAATATATCATATTACTGATGTGAAAACTGCAGATTTTCAATGACGTATTTTTGAAATTTTTTAGAAAGACAAACTCGTGAAATAATTAAACTCTATGAATGAAACTACATGGAGAATATAAATATCAACAAAACAAGGCGAAACAAAAAATATTGAACAACTTTGTTCGATTTTAGGATCTTGGTCCTAGAAAAAAGTAAAAATATGGCATCAAGATTCTTTGTTGCTTCCGAATCAGACTATGAAGAGGAAGAGGAAAAGCTTATGAAGGAGGAGGAAGAGCAAAAAGATAAGGAAGAGGCTGTCGAAGAGGAAAAAGAAAACAAACCAAAATCGAGAGTCGCCGCCTTCTTCGATACACAATGGAAAAACACAAACGAAAAGCGCGTAGTTAGAACCGAAAAAGCTAAACGATGGGAAGAGCTCAATATCAAGCTCAACCAAATTCTCGATGAACTTGTCGCTTCTAACTACAAGAAAGCATTCGAATACTACCAAGAGCTCACGAAATTACACGGAAAGGCTAAGAAGGCAATCGAAGAGCACGGTTACCCGAACTTCTTCATCAGACATATGAATGAAATTCAACAACAGATCAAAGACTTACTTCCAGATAACAAGGATCTCCGTCGTTTCGCTCAGGAACTCGAAAAGTTCATTGTTCCGTTCCAGGACAAACTTAAGGATTGCGCAGAGGATCCAGACAAGTTCCTCGACGCAGAGGAAGAGGAGAACGACATGGAGTTCCCAGATGACGATGAAGACAACGATGACGATGATGATGAAGATGAGGGACCAGGAAGATGGTTCTTGAAGTCTTCTGATGATGAGGACAACAAAGATGACGAAGATAAGGAAAAAAAGAAAGAAAAGAAGGCTGCAGTCAAGTCTGAAGTTGATTATTCTGAATTAATCGAACAGCGTCTTCTTGCAGCTAAGAACGAAGTCATCACAAACGAAACCGCTCGCGATGAAGTCACAAAAGCTAACGCATCACGCACAAAGGGTAAGATTATTATTTCTACAGAGCGTCTTTCAGTTTTGCTCCACCGTGTTAATGATGAGCAGCTCAAGAACGATATCCAGATGGAAATCTGCCTCACAATCATGCAGGGTCCAGCTGATACTTCGATTTCTTTGGATGATTGGAGACTTGTTCTCAACATTCTTCCAAAGTTCCGCAAGCCAGAGGAAGCTGAAGCCCTCACACCACTCTTCGAGCGCCTTGCACGCGATTTCTGGGCCAAGTCCGTTGATCCACGTGCAACATTCTCCCCAGAGATGGCAACACTCCACAAGATGCAGAGCGAGTTCCTCACAGCCCTCATCCGCTTCGCTGATATCCTTGAAGCCGCCAGAAAGTGGCCACACTGCATCAGACTCCAGATCGTCCTCCTTGAGCAGAACTACCACGAACTTGCTCCAAGCGCCAAGGAACGCGCTGCCCGCCGTGCTGCTATGTCTGCAGCAGAAGCCGCCGCTGAAGAGACAAACCAGCGCGAAGGTATCAGAGCTAGAACACCACGTGAGTTGCTTCACTCCATCCTCGTCAAGCTCTCTAAGGATGAAGAGATGTTCGATCAAATCACAACACTCTCAGCAAAGGTTAGAGCCGCCCTTTACTACGCTATCCACCTTGCTTACAACGGTCATCCATATGAAGCTCAGCAGCTTGTTTCCGTTCTCCCAGAAATCCCGCCAGAGCTCCCATTCATCAGAATCTTGAACAACAGAGCATACGCAGAAATCGGTATCGCTGCTTTCATGACAGGTAACTACAGAATTTGCTACACATCATTGAGAGGTTTGATCAGAAACGCCAGTGCCTACCTTGGTCAACACCCAAGAATGTACGCCCCATGGCTCCAGATCGATCCAGGAGCTCTTGAAGCTTATCTTTACTTATCTGTTATGCTCCTCGAAATTCCAGTTCTCACAATGTTCACATATGATGATCAGCAGCTTCCTGTTGCTCCAAAGCTTCACAAGGAGCTCCAGAGGAAGGTTGGCATCACAGTCTGCCCAGAATCCATCGTCGATAAGATCGCTGTCGCTATTGAGCGCTGCAAGAGAGGAGAATGGCAGCTCGCTAGAGACACACTCAAGTACGAAATCGAGAGATATATTCCAGATCCAAGATTATTTGAGCGCGACTTGAAGAGAATGTCACTCTGCTCATACTTGCTCACAGCACACCAGTTTTATGATGCTGTCGAGATCTCAACCCTCAAGAAGCACTTCGGCCTTGAGTTTGAGGATGAGAAGGGCCAGCAGATCCCAGCCAGAGACGTTGAGGATGTTCTTCAGTGCATGCACAATGGAAGAGCTCCAGTCGTCAATGTTAATGTCATCTTCAATGCGGAGTTCGATCATGAATACGTCAGATTTAGATCAGACGAGCAGGAAACAGTTTTGTCCGATTATGGCAAAACACTTGGACTCAAGAGGAACACTCTCGACGCAGAAATCAAGCAGCTCGAGCCAGATGATTTTTAAATTGTGGTCTTTAGAAAGCATTTTTTATAAACTGATGTGAGAAAAATGATACTATCTAAAATTGAGAGAACCCATTGAAAAATTAAATGAGATGTTTAGAAATTATTTGGTCATCCAGTATCATTTTTCGCACATTTGAATTTTTAGCCTCGTGTGTTGGAAGGAAAAATCGCAAACAAGGTTGGCGATCAACATAAAACTATAGTCCATATCTCTGTACATGAAAGAATGAAGAATACCTAAAATTCATAGAATATCAGATCTGATATCTTCTAAACTAGGCCATTAAACAATAATTCTTTTGTAAAACAAAACAAAAACAATAATATCAACAAAAGATATGCAAAACAATAAGACTTCGGTAGGAATGAAGTCAAATTACATATCAATCATATATTGAATATTATGGGAAGAGTGCTACTACTAAAATTCTATTCTCCTGGGATACAAGTGATCAATGCTCTAATTCAATTCATCATATGAAGAAAGTCTTTCAAGAAAAGTTTTCGATACGGTTTTAAGAGCTTCTAGAACATATTAAGGCAAAGTAAAATAGTTACATGTTACAAGTTCATAGCGATTTTTTATTGGTTTGATGAAAATTCAATGGGTACACAATGGATTTTAATATCTTTACTTGAAATATCAAGATTAAGATATTGGAATCATCATTAATGAGATAAGTAATGTAGAAAATTAGTGAGGATGCTCTCTTTAGGCTACAAATCATTACATATTCTTTGGAATATCATCAAAAGTAAACAAAATGAATAATTTATCCTTTGCACTCTAGCTGCATAAACTGTAAATGAATCCTAAGCAGTAACATGAAATAAATAGTTGATTTCAATATTCAGATTTTGAAAGTTTTAAATTGAACAGCAATTCTTAGAGAAGATATTAACAAAACTGTAGAAAGTATATGGAGATGGTATTCAAGCAATTTTAACGTTTTTTTTTGATGATGAAGTTTTTAATAACCTACAATTTCAAAATGTTCGGCCGAATTTTTAATTTGCATCATTGGTAAGTCTTAGAGCTTGAGATTTGAAGTCAAATTTCGTATAATGTAAATACAATATGGAAAATACTCCGAATAATATCAATGGTAATGAAGTGGTGTATTGAATATTGATACCCATTTATAGCTGAAGGTATCAAAGACTCGTTTTACACAATTTTGGTGTAAGAATCAAAACTCTCCATTTGGATTTGTAAACATCTCAAAAAATTGTGTTAGTATCATTTTTCGCACATCAGTTTAAAAGGTTTATTAGAAGCATTATTTATAATTACTCTTTTTTCACTCTCATTCCTATACAATAATGTTTTAAATTTGACCTCCACTGTTTAATATGAAGGTAAAACAATGAGTAGCTCGAGTGCATGGGGGAGTGTGAAGTTAAATCATAATCACGCCTTAAAAAACAAATAACATAATGTTTAAATTTATATTTTCAACACATACATTGACAAGTCTGGATATGAGACTATTATAGCTTTGAATATGCAAGATTAACTATCTCTTTTTAGAGTTCGAATGTCATAATTAGTACCTCATTTTCAAAGGTCACCCCTTAAATTTCAAAATCGATGATATAGAAATACCGGAGTGCTTCAGAGTTCCCATTGATGTGATGCGATCGCTGACGCAAAATCAACTCGAAAAAGAACAAATTTAAAAAATCTTTTTAGATTTGTGCGATAAATTAACTGAAAATACGATAGATATGGTAGCTGTAGTGTTTCTCATTAATGCGTCAAAAAATATTCTCGAGTATTCAAATTTTTTCAAAATGCTTTACGACTGGCAAAATTTTGATTTTATTCCCTTAAATAATGACTTCAAAATCGTTCTCAATAGTTTAGGTTTTATTTTCCCATTGAAATTCCCAGGAGAGCAACTCCAAGGAGTGCATCTGATATCATCAACATTTATCCACATGGAACAACCTTCCACTCAGTTGCATGGGACAAACTTGAAGAACTGCAGTCAGAGGTAATGAAAGAATCCTTTGATGTTAATCAAAAGGATAAAGATGGAATATCCTTGATTGATGTAGCGTGTAAATATGGATCAGAAAGATGTTTCGAATATCTCAAATTGATGGGGAGCACAATTTCTGATCAAGCATTTGTTAATGCAATTAAAGGAGGTAACAAAAGCATTATTATATCTTTATATAACGATGGTCAGAAAATATCTGACAAGGGTATATATACCGCAATGGCTTATTACCATAATGACGTCTTCAATTGGCTCCTTGAAGAAAAGGGATCAATCCAAAAAGTTGCTGCCGCAATGTGTTTTACTATGGAAATTTTGAGTGCTTTTTATTTTTCTTTGAAAATTTAGGTATGAGTGAACATCATCATTTTGATATGCTATCAATCAGTTATATTTGATCATTATTAAGATATCGGATCAATCAGTTATATTTGGTCATCATTCCAATATTTCATCAATCAATCAGATTTAATCGTCCTTATGTTATGCAATATATTATGATATAAATTTGGTCATCATTATGATATAAAACTCCATTAGTAATGGTGATTGAAATGAAACCTCTTGAAGTAGTAAAATATCTAGTTGAGAACGGTGCTGCTGTCAACAATAAATATATCAATCAGTCACATTTGATCATCATTATGACATGAAATCAATCGTTTACAATTTTTTAAACATCAATATTTTCATAAAACATAAAAATTTTACCGAAGGTATATTGCAAAAAGTGAAACTACATATATGTAAATGCTATATCGGGAATAAAAAATCCAAACTATAAAATACGTTTTTCAAAAATGCAGGGTTTAGCTGAAGCATATCAAGAAAACTGCAAAGCTGCTTCAATCCCTCCAAACGAGGAATTCCTCAACAGCCTTCAAGAGCTGGAAAACAACAGCCAGGCTACGCTCGATTTCTGCTTAGATGGCGGAATAACTTATCAAAAACTCGAAGATCGTGACTTTTCTGTCATCGTTGAGACCCTAAAGAAGGGCGGCTGCATCCATAGCATCAAAGTACCGCACAATAACTTAACAGATTTGATTCTTCCGGGAATTGCACAACTTATTACCCATTCTGACTCGATTACAGAGATAGATTTGTCATCAAACCAATTTACTGCTGATGGTATTAAAATTCTCAGTGAATCTATCAGCCAAAGCCAAAGTTTAACACATTTATCTTTCGCATTCAATGATATCGGCGATGAAGGCTGCTTATTGATCATCAACGCGTTAAGAGTCAACAGAACAATCACAAACATCAATCTTTCGAACACAGGAATGACACACAACGCTTTAACAATTTTAGGTTCGATTATAGGTCAAATCAACAGACTTAAAGTCATCCACATAGATACTCCATATCCAAAAATCAGTCCTGATGTCGCTGCACGTCGTTTTCTTCTTTCTTTGCGTATCAACGATTCTATTCAAGAACTTTCGTTGTCTGGTGCAAGAATCGGTGATGACTCGGCTGTACATCTCGCTGACGCGCTAGCACAGAATAAGACTTTGAACAAATTGAGAATCAGATCTAATTGCATTTCATGCGTTGGCGCAGAAAAGATTGCTAAAGCGCTTAAGGAAAATAAGACATTAGAGGTTCTCGATATATCCGGTAACAGACTTGGCGACAAAGGTGCTGAAGCCTTCGCTGAAATGCTCGTTAAGAACTCTAATCTTCAGAGGCTCGATTTACAGCTTAATGGCATACACGGTGTTGGTCTTCTTGCTCTTTGCACAGCCCTCCCTGCTAACACATCTATCAGTGACCTTTGTTTGTGGGGCAATCACTTTGTAGATAGATCTGTTATGGAGGAATACGCGAAGTTGTTAGAAGGACCACGTGCGCAGACTCTTCTCCTCGACTTCACTGTTCATTTCTCGAATGACGAAGAAAAGAATCCATATTTGGCAAGAACCGCTGTTGAAGACTCCCCAATTGTTTGGGAATAAATTATTAATTAAAAAAAGAATGTTGACAAATTTTATTATTATTCATAAAAATATTACTCTTCTTCCTTGTTCTGTTTGCGTCTTGCAGCCTTTGCTTCCTGGGAGTATTGCTCTATATATTTTTCTTCATCCATGAGATCGAACTCGAATGTTGGATAAACTTCCTGGAACTTATTGAGTGCGTCCTGTGGCTCTTTGAAGAATGTTTTAACAATTGTGTGGAGTCTAAGGATCTTCTTATACTTTTGTCCACCAAGAGAAATGGCAGTCAATAAGTCGTTCTTAGCACCAGCAGCATCGCCGGCAATGCTCTTACCTTCAGCAGAAGCGAAGAGTTCGTCGGCTGTCTTGGGTTCAGCGAGCTTAGAATCGTCGAAGAACTCGATAAAGACTTCGAGAATGAGTGGGTTCTCAGCTGGTGTTTCTTTGAGCTTCTTAAGAGCTGGGAGAGCGAGATATCTGAATGGAGACTCACCAATCTTGGCCCAGCACCTTGCAGCTGGAAGATGTAACTTGTTCTCAGCGAAGACGTGAGCGCAGAGAGCGAGTGTCTCTGGGTTGAGTGACTTCATTGACTGAAGTGTCTGAGGCATGGATTGCTGAGAGCGGTTCTCGAAGAGAGCGAGTCTCAATGAGAAGTTAGCAGCCTCGTAGAACAAGTACTCCTTCTCCATGTTGTTGAGCATGTCCTGGAGCTCGATGAGAGCGCGTGGCTTCTTTGATGCCCATCCGATGTAGTTGTACTCACCCTTCCTGTACTCGTCGAAGTGCCTGAAGATGCCGTCGTACATCTCCTTGGCCTTGGCGATGTCGCCCTTGCGGAGGAAAGCAAGGCCGGCGCGGAGGTAGTATGTGCTGAACTGTGTCTCGAAAAGAAGTGGGCGGCCATTCTCTGTGCCAGCGAAAATTGTTGCCTTCTCCTGAGAGACTTTTGTCAGGCCGTTGAGAAGCAAGCACTGGCAGAAGAGTAAGTTTGCTGCTCTGTCGGCTGGATCAGCGTTTGCGAACTTCCTGCTGTACCTGAGAGCCTCCTTTATCCTGCCATGGCCTTTGAGGAACTTGACACGCCACTGGAGAAGCTCGATAGCTGTTGTTGCGTGTTCGAGACCTTCATCGATCTCCTTGAGAGCCTTTTCAAGGTCTCCGCGTCTGTAGTAGATGTGTGCCTTGAAGAGCTTGACCATTGGAATGGCGTTCATTGGAACAGAAAGCTCGTCTGCGATCTTGAAGCACAAATCAATGCCTGGTTCAGAGAGATCCTTGAGAGAAATGTATGCAGCTGGTGAAGCCTTGATAAGGAGTGGCTCAAGGAATTTGCGGAGAAGCGGTTCGTAGAGGGCATCAGAGACGTCCATAAGCTCGAGTGCACGGATCCAAGCGTACTTAGAAGAAGCTGAATCTTTGATCTCGAGAAGCTTATTGATAATTTGGTCCTTTGGAACGACCTGTTCGAGAATATCGAAGTAATCGCCGTTTTCTGGGTAGTATTTGATGAGCTCGTTGAGAATTTCCATTGCTTTATCATTTTCGCTTAATGCGCTGTAGCACTTGTACTTAATTTCGTTCAAACGGACAGAGTCGCGGATATAGATTGAGTTCTTCTCGATGTAACCCAATGCATCTGTGTATTTTTCGAGTTTGAGAAAAATCATTAAGCGGAAAATGCTGAATTCGGATCTGAACACAGCATCTTCATCACCCTTTGGTGGTGCCAAACCATTTTCGTAGACGTTAACAAATTCGTTCGCATTTTCATAATTTCCTGTAAACCAAAGTGCCAAAGCATAACGCATGACAATCCACACTGTAGATGTTGTGGAGAGCAGAGTGCGTGTAGATGTGAGGAATTCGTCGTAATTTCCGAAGAAAAACAGAAGATTGCAGATTTCGCTGAGAACAGTTGGATCGGTCTGATTCATCTTGTAGGAGAGTCTGTAGCACTGTAAATATTGAACAAAATCGTTCATTTCGCGATATAACATTCCGCCAACTTTCCAGGTCTCAGCAGATTTCATGTCGAGCCTGTTTGCCTGCTTAGCCATCGCGATGCAGTCGTCTTTCTTTGATTTGTCTTTCATAAAGGTGAAATACGCTTTATAAGCCAAAGCTTCAGCGCATTTAGGGTTCGTCCTGCAGAGAGACTCAGCGTGTTTGAGGCCCTGATTGAATTCGCGGTGCTCTTGGCACTTTCTGAGATCCGCAATAAGTTTTGTTTCGCTCTTCCTTGACATTATTGGCTGCACAATTTTTATCGTCCTTTCTTTTTCTTTCTGTATTTTGTCGATTTCTTTATATTCTAAATCTCCTCCATGTTTTAAAACCGATTGCCCTAATAAATCTCGAAAACAGACTTTTCCAGATATTGAAATATTTATAATATTTATTTACAAATTTGTTCTTGTCTATATCCTTATGATTAATAACAAAACTTTATAAATCAAAAGTTTGGGAAATTAGTATTGTTTCATTTGTATATTTTAATTTTCTTTTTTGACCATCATATTAAAATGTTCAATTTATTATTTAATATATCTTTCTTATTCTTTGAACTAGAAAAGGAAAAGACTTGCCACTTCTGTTTGATATAACAAATACAGCTTTATTCAACAAATTTATAAATTTCAGTTTTGATTATCAATGAATGATAATGTTTTGGCTAAACTTGTTTCTACAAACAATTTGACATAGCCAAATGGAGTTCAATTTTAAAGGAAAGGTATCGTATCATTTGATAAATTAAAACCTGCATAATTTTGGATTTGTTTTCTCCCAAACAATACCATACTCATTCTTGATACTGCTGACCATCCTTTCAGCGTTGTTAAGGAACTCAAACTTATTGCGTTTTCCACCTCCTGCCCATGAAATGATATTCGCAAACTTCCAAGCAAACTTCACACAGTTTCCTGCGATTCCTGGTGGAGGATGTGCGAGTTGTTCTGATATAGCACAGCCGGGAATATGGCCATCTCTTCCATTCAACAATGCTTCGAAGTCATCTTTGTCTTTAAACATATCACCAATGAATCCTTCTTTCACGCCGAGATCAGCACAAGCATTTAATTGACAGAATGAGTGTCCGAGCGCTTCATCGGGGTCCATCTGCATCTCAAACGTGGAATTCCAAAACTCGTCGAGTGCTGTGATTTTTTCGACGACAGATCTCGAAATAAGGACACCTGATGAAATTTGTAATTCTTGGAAGAAATATCTTGGTTCAACACACGAACCTTTGAAAGTTATAGAGTCGGGGTTATAGTGTGAGAGTACTTCGTGGACAATAAATCTGTTGAAATTATCTAAATGGATATATGCAGCGTCACCGACCAAAAATAGCCATCCGCTGTCAGACCTCGCGAGAAAGTTCACGAGAATTTGGTATAATTGCCAAGATCTGGGATCAGACATGAATTTTGGTGGATTTTTAACGACAATTGTTGATAAATTGCAATTTGAACTGCTCCATTTCGCAAGAGAGTACATTTCAATTCCATCCACGAATGATTCTTCTCGCAATTTCGAAACCCATTGGTCAAACATAATCGAATGATATGGTTTTTCTTCGTAAGCATCATCAAAAATCGCGATGTATATTGAAGATAGATCATTGGCGTGTCGAGGAGGTGACGGATTCGATGTTACCTTTGATATTCGCGTTTTTATATTAAATGGATCTTCGAAATCGAGTTCTTTATTAGTTTTTCCTCTGGAATTGTATAATGTGACAACAAAGAAACACGCTACAACAGCACAAATTATCTGAATTTGTTTTTGTGAAATTCTGAATCCGCGTTGAATCTTTTTCTTATTCATAAAATGACAAAAAATCTTCATCAAAACCATAAAAACACCTATTATTGCATATTATAAAAGATCATTTATTTAGTATTATATGACAACGAATCTTGTATATATTATGCATTTATCTGAAATTCTTTGGATTTCTGGACTCTAAGAACAGTTCCTTGTCAACAAAGAATGTTTGTAAATGTGATCCATTAACTACCATGTTATTAAGGATCATGCAGCAAGCTTTGTTCCACTCTTCTGAGTCCATTTCAACCAAATATGTTATGTCCTTGCCATCTTGAACATCAACAATTGATTTAATATTTCCGAATTTTCCACATTCATCGTAAACTGTTGTACGGTTTGGTGCACCACGGACAGCAACGCAATTACGATATGCGTTTGGATAGAAAGCTCTCACTCTGAGTATATTATGTTTGATTTTAAGATTATCAAATGATTTGACTGCAAGAGCGGCTGAAGCTTCTTGGTCGAAGTATGCGATATGGTATGAAGTGTTTCTTCCACGGGCTTCTCTTACAAGACTTAAAGAACCGAATATCTTCAAATGTTCTTTCAATTCATCAGCTGAGCCTGGGAAATTAGCGATGTAAACAAGAGGTCCCTTGTTGGATTTGTATTGGATGAAATCTAAGCGTTGAAGAGAGTGAATTTTCATAAAAGTTTCAAATTCGGATCTTGTCTTAAAAGCGCGAATCTGTGTGATTTTATCTTTATCCAAGAGCTCCAATGACGAAATTGGAACATCGTTTGTGAAAACGATTCCAGCAATACCGAATTTTGTGCCATCTGGGCGCTTAAATAAAATAATGTCATCAACTTCGACCCTTAAAGTATCTTCAACGAAGTTTTGGAGCTCAAAACCGCGCTTTTGGTTCATATAATTTTGATAAATGATGATATACTTGCAGAATGGACCGATGTCTTTGTCCAGCTCCTCGGCGTAGTTGGTTGTGAAGTCAGTTTTAACGTCAAAATTGACCATTGTTGAGTTCAACATTTTTTAGTGGAGAGTTAAAAAATATGACAACTTTTCACCTCCTTGTGATTTTATTGCATATTTATTTTCTTCATAAAGAATAAATCCAAACAGACTTAGTTTCGGACCAAAATACCAAAAATTTGGTCATATTTTCGACATCTTCACCAACAAAATATATTTATTCATAATATCTCCAAATATTTATTACTACTATTTATGGAAATTCTATTGTCTAGATCAACATTTTCATAGTCATATACTAGGAAAAAATCTGTTAAATTTGTGCTAATTTCTTGAGATTAGAGAACAATTCTATGAACATATTAAGATACACAATATTGAAAGTGATTACATATAATAGAATTAGTAATTGCACAGTTACATCTAATGAAACAACTCAAAGTAACTCTTTAATAAAGTTGAACTAAATTCATTATTTCATGTGCATTATGTTTGTTTTTAAGAATTATTTTAGTCATTATTGAATAGATGCATTTGCTGCCAATAAGATAATATCATTCCTGAATCAATGACATTCTAAATAGGAAAGTTCATCAAACGAACAAAACAACGAGAAAAAAATTTAAAATTGTATTTTCCTCATGATTGTAGTTATATTTGGGTGCAACCGCGAAAAAAAATAAAATCATCAATTTCCTCACGTTTTCAAAGAGAAATCACATAAAAATTAATGAAAACTCATCAATTTTGACATAAGTGCCTCTTCGAAAACTAAAGAAATGGATGATAAGTTAGACATTCACGATTTTTGAGCAATTTCATGAGGAAATCATTGAAAAATGATTGAAAATCATTAATATCTCAACATATATGGTTATGTCCCACATATACCAATAAAAATTTATAAAAAACTAAGTTTATTTTTCTGACTCTATACCTTTTAACTTTCCCAATTCATCATCAGAACTCATTTTTTAATAAAATTAATGTTTCAAATCATTCCAGATTGCCTTATCGACGGTGATCCCTACGTTGAAACTGTACAGTATGAAAATCCGGAGCAAGAGGCAATTTTAAAAACTATTGCCTATTTCACTTGTCGCTTAGACATACCATTTTACAAGATGTGTTCCACGGAGGGCAGGCTATTCATCAACAGAATTAGAGAACTCACGGCAGAAGAACTTTAAAAATAGTTTACTATCACAAACTACCAGATTCAAGAGATAAAACTATATCCTGCTAAACTCAGAAAGTATATCATTTCAATGGGAAACGAAGCTGCAATTAATGTGCAAAAATACATTCAATCCAAACAAAACTTTACTCTTTGCATTGACGGCGGGACACGTGGTTCACGCCATGGTATGTTTGCCATCCTCTATAATGCTTCAGATAACGGAAGGCACATATACTATGATTCTTATATTTCGGAGGGATGGCAAACTGATGATTATAAAGCCGGTTCGATGGGCTCAATCCAATCCACACTGAGCTTAGTGGGGTAGCTGGTGATGGTCTCCCAGCCCAAGTTAAGGCCCTAAATCATTGGAATGAAGAAGGTGCCTTATATCCGGGCTTAGAAACCTTATATATACGTTGCTGCTGTCATATTCTGAATCTTACTTTTTAAAAGGCATACATTTCTCGCGGAACATTTTACAATCTTTTTCAAGAGCTGCGAGAGATCATGATCGCATTCAGAAAGTTCAAAATTAGAAAGCTATTACAGCTATCAGTATCAGACATTTCAGAAACGAGGTGGCTGTACATTTTCGACTCTTTGAATTATTTCGTGAAAAATAAAGAAGTTAGTTATAAACAATTGGTTGGTTTTTACCTAGCGGCAAAAACCAACCAATTCTTTTGAAATTTACTTCTTTATAACATATATCATCTAATTTCTTATAAGAATTAAATTCATCTAATTTATTTGAATATATTTAGATATATAGTTTCGTATTATATTTGTTGATAGTTTCTGATGTTGTTTATTCGTTGTAGTATAATTGATGCTAAGTTTGGAGAACTTTTGTTTTGGATCAAATAAAATAATACTATTACAATAATTATAAATACATGATACAAAAAAATACATCAATTCCATAGCCACAGTATTATTATTAACTTGTCTTTCTATAATAGCGGCATTAATATTATTATACTTATTAAATATATCTGATATAAATTCATGAACTTTAAGTATACAATTTAAAACAACATCCATATCTTTATCTATATCCAATAATCCAAATTCGAGTTTATCTGATAATATATCATAAACAGCAAATCCAATATTTCTAGAAAGGAACAAAAGTTATGAACGCAATGATGGAATATGAAGGTAAAAAATTGACTTTTAGGGATACATTGCCAATTCTTAATTGTAAACCGTCAGCACTTCCTGCCATGTATGATTTAAAGGATATAAAGAAGGAAATACTCCCATATAAATACTATACACTGGAACGATTAAGGGGAAACGTGGGTGTTATTAGTAAATTTGGAAAAGATGAGGATAAAAAATGGGATGAAAAAGAGGTGAAATTATTTAATGAAAACATTGATGCTATCAGTTGCAAGTTAGGTGCAAATGAGTTCGACATGTATAAAGATGCCGAATTTTATTGCATGCAGGATGTAATTATATTACGTCAAGGATTCAGTAAATTTAGTCATGCTTTTTAAATCCGATGGATTATGCGAGTATTTCATCCCTCGCTAATGAAGTATTCAGGCAAAACGTTTATTTACCAAATGGGAATTTATATGAATATAGCGGTAATGTTCAAAAAAGCAGTGCATGGTGGTCGGTGCATGTGTGCATTTAATAAAAAATGGAAATAAAATAAAGTATTGACTGACTATGATGCAGTATTTATGGATTAATTTCAAGTATTATGAATCAATTTTATAGCATTTTCTTGATTCAGATCCAAATGCACTTGCAGCTGAGCTACTGTAAACAACGTTTTCATAAAAAACATTACTTTTTCTTCATTCTGTTGGATTTTAGCGGAATCACTAGATTTAGATCCAGTCTTTCCGCGGGAATACATAAGTTAACCACTTGAATTGAAGTGTAGCTGTTTTTTTACTTATTTTTAAAGATTGATTTTCCAGATTAACTTTTTAAAGTGTGCAGAATACATATAATAGCGCAATATCACCAATGAATGTACAAAGCAAATAGTTATTAAGTGTAAAAAGCACACAGACACTTCCATGTCGTGAGAAATTGACATAATGCTAATTTATATCCGAAACATTGATGACGTTGCATTCGATGCAGAAAGGTGTTCTATGTATCAAGTATTATATTATCACGTGCATCACTATGATAATATGTATTGTTACCTAATCAAAATCTAATTAAACATAGGTTTAGGCCTGTAGATTCAGTTTAATGTTCTCATTCTTCTTGACATTTTATATAAAAAGTTTAATTTTTATTTGAATATCGAGCGTTTAGAAATACAACACAAGCACAATACGAACATACAGGATATAGAAATAATGATTATATGTTAAATCAAGTCATATCACAGCTTTAGATTCTAGACTTCAATCAAATCACTTAAAGCATATGAAATTTCATCCAATTCCTAGACTATGCATCACATCCACATATACTCATATATAATATACTAATTCTATTTGCATTTTATTAAAAAATGATTCAATAAATAATTTATATCCTTCTCACTTGTTTTAAATTCATCTATCTCTTTTGATTATGTTTATAAATATGATGCATACAATTATATACTATTCAGGATCTCAATATATCTTCTTCGCAATCATTTGATAATTCTCATTAAACTCGACTTGATTTGTTAATGAAGAACACAGTGAATAACAATAGCAACATTTATAAGCTAGCTTATTACCTATTTATACATTCAAATCACAAGATTCTAGCTAGATATTCTTCAATAATCATAATAAAAATATACAATTGATACTCATATTCAAATATGCTGTGCTCTATCAGTATGGCTATAAGGTAGTTGCATTCATCAAACCATAACACAAACTTTTTCCGATAATTTTGATCATTTTTCCTTTAAGGTTCTCTATTGTAAAAAATTGACTTTTCGCGACGATAGGAAAAAATCCGGCGCCTCATGAAGAAAATATTCAATAAATGGCTGAAAAAATTGCAAAAGATTCTTTCATGTGTTGAAAAGATGATATTTCATATTCTCTATTAGGGTAATAACCAGTGTGAGCAAAACAATATAAATTTAACTTCATTTTATTAATGATTTATAGTCGATCGATTAATCGATATTTAAGTGACTTTGTTTTTCTGGTTTTACCATCAATTCTCGTTGTCACATGGATAGTGTTTCTCATTTATATTCCTCCTGTTAAAAAGAAATCAACATATGTGCATTTTGAAAATACAAAAGACTTAATAATCGAAATAGAAGCAGAAAAATTCAACGGATCAGCGCCATACCACATAAAACGTAAAATTAATCTATCAGAAACAGTAGCTTACGTCGATATGTGGCGTTCTCATTGGTGCACATATTATAACGACAGAGAATTCTTTTTTACACCACGAATCAACGAAATGCTTCAAAGATTGAGACAGTATAATGTTCCTGTTGCCACAATTTCATCAACTGTTGATTATTTTTTACCATCATCTTCACAGAGAAGAAATGCACTAAAAATTATCGAAAAAGGAGCTCTTCCCGTCCTTGAGGAATACAATGCGCATGCTGCTGCATATCATGAAGATTATATTCCGGGATTCGAAGATGTATGTGTCTACGATGATCTTACTAGATATGGACCAACAAGAGATAATAGATACACACATACAATCGCCTTATCAGAGCAAGATTATTTCGTATCAAATTTCAAAGAATCTGCTGAATCATTTGTTGGAATTGGAGCGAAAACAGTTATAGTTTTTGGCCAACACACCAATATGTGTCTCATGGCAGTTTTTTTGTATTGTCAACAAGTAAATCTCGATTTAATAATCGTCAGAGATTTAGTTGACAGCTGTTGGTTGTACGAGTTACAAAAGCATCACGTCAACACTCATTCCAAAGGAAATGTTGCGGTTAATAACTACTTTGATCAGGAGTTTGGAAGTTCTATTCTTTCATATGATTTGATTCGATCACTAAGAGATCTCAATGTGTCTAAGTCGCGCCCTAATTATAACGTGTTTACGAAGCATGCACACATGTTCAAGCACTTATTATAATAATTGCTTTATATTACATTTTGTTTGTTTTATAAATGATAGTTTTTTTTAAATATCTTTATTCCCGCTCGATCATTCAAGATATATATGTAAACAATTATTATGCTTTCCTAATGATTTGGTTGGTAAAAACCTCTCATTGAGCATGAGTTTTTATGCTTGCATTTTCGTAACACATTTGGGGTTAATTTTCAAATTTCAAGGTAAAGCTTAGACTTTTTATTAATTGCTCCATCATCACCGGATTCACAAGTCACTGCGCAGAATAGATGTGTCATAAAATACTCAAAATTTCAATCTCATTCAGACGAAAGATAAAAGAAATCGAATTCAAACTATACAAAAATTACTTCGTTGTTATATTGCAGCATTAGAAGATAGCAAAGACTGGTATGCACAAGGAAGACATCAGGTGATGAAAGATGAAATTGAGTTCTTCAAGCTTCAAAGCAGCAGATTGCTGCAATAATAGAGTCATGGGAAACTTCGTCTCTTACTGGATTTCGCTATGAAACTTTGATAGTATAGCTAGCATACAATAGTTGAAAATTTTATATGGCATGAACAAAATCAGCAAATAGGGAGTCCTTCTTAGAGAAAGTTTGCTAAACATGCAAACCATCGAGAAAGTGGGAATTTTCCCCTTTTGTCAAGGGACCGTGCCAATAGAATATTAAGCCAAGAAGTGGAGGCAGAAAAAAGGAGGATCTACAATAGGGTTATCACTTTTTTAAATGGCTTTTCGTAAAAAACAGCAAAAGAAAGGCCAATATTTCCCTTCTTCATATGAAATAGGAAACATGGCACAAATTCTCACTGAAATAAAAATGGAAGGATGTAGTTCATTCCAAAATGAAAAAAAAAAAAAAAACGAAAAGAATTTAATGCAGAAATATTAAAAGTGATTAACGAGAATAACGAAGATTCAAGAAAAGTGCACGAAGTACTTTGCAGCATCCCATCTCGAGCAGTTACGAAAAAAAAATTTAGAATTAATAAATTCCGGCTTCATAAAAGAATTCCAAGGTTCATTGAAATCATTGGATGATACCATTGACTCAATAGTAAAATATGGTGAAGAAGAATTTAACAAAATTGAACTATGGTAATTTTGATTCAAGAATTAGCATGAAAAACTTTAAAAATGCATTGCTATTATCAATGCTACATATATTTCATCAAAGAATTTTCTTTTTGATGAACATAATTCAGTTCCTTGAGCAGACTGCGTTGCAGCTATTATATTTTTATTTCAGTTCTGATGAGGATATCATTTAAAAGGAATAAAAAAGCTTATTTTAAGACGTAAACAAACGCTGAAACTAAATATCTAAAATACTCACTTGCAGTATAGGATAGAGTGTATAATAATATTATTAAAGAAATATCTTGAAATATTGATGAAATAAATAGCATCTATTTTTCTTTATTTCGATATTTACACAATATATTTTTATATTTTTCAATAGTTTACAAGACAAACTAATCTCATTATATGCCAAAAAGTGAAATGACATAGCAAAATTCTAAAATTTACATGACAAAAATATCAGATAAAATTACATGACAAAAATCTAAAATTACATGACAAAATTCCAAGTTTAAAAAATGATAACAGCGATTGCTGTAATCGATTCTGCGGGAGAATTGATAGTCCTCAAAACGTACAGGAAGGACTTCAACCAATCAGCGTTTGACAATTATCGTCTGAGCGTAATTTCACCAAATGAAATCACATCTCCAATCGTATTAATCGACGGAACATCATTCCTCCATCACGAGGAAAACGAAATATTCTACGTCGGATGCACAAAGCAAAACGCAGGCGCTGACGTAATTTTCGAGTTATTAAATCAAATACCAAAAATTTTAGCGAAGGTCTTAAACATTCCAGCATTGACCGACAAAAGCGTACGCGAATACATTCCGGACATCGTGGAAATCCTCGACGAGATGATAGACTCAGGATATCCGCAATGCACAGAACCAGAAACGCTAAAAGTCCTCACAGGCCACGCACAGCCAAACACGATACAGTCACTCAATCCAATATCGTCGATGGCGACCGGTTCTACACCATGGCGCGTTCCAAACATAACGCATGCGAAATCAGTTGTTTATGTCGACGTAACAGAGAAAGTTTCACTCTTCCAGACGTCAACAGGAAAGACACTCAATCATTCTATCAATGGTGTGACAACAATGAACGCAAGTTTGTCAGGAATGTCAGAATGCAAGATCGAATTCAAGGATAAGGCCTCGTCCTCGCAGAGTGGAATAGACTTCGACGACATCATCTTCCATCAGTGCGTGCGTCTTAACAGATTCCAAACAAACAGAGAAATAACTTTTATTCCGCCAGATGATAAATTCGAATTAATGAGATATAAGCGCACAGAGAATGTCCAGGCACCGTTTGAAATCGTTCCAACTGTCAAAGATCTCGGAGGAAACAAACTTGAAATTAATATTTCTGTCACAGCAACATATAATTCATCTCTCAAAGCGACACAGTTCACATTGTTTATTCCTTTACCACAGAACACGGCAAACGTTACTTTCGAATGCGCTGAAAAAACACGCGCGAGATTTGATGAATTGAAGAATGCTGCTGTTTGGACAATCAATGAATTTGTTGGACAGAATCATTCTCAGCTCGTCATCAATGCACATTATCTTTCTGCTTCATATAAATCATCACCTGCAACAAAATTAAACAAACCAATCTCAGCAGAATTCCACATTCCAAAGCTTTCTATGTCAGGACTGTCTATTCTTAATTTGACAGTTGAAAAAGAAAAGCCAGATATCTATATCCGCTATGCAACAGAAGCAGATAAGTTCCAAATCATGATGCCATCACCTGATGCAACTGAATAAAATCATAAACTATGTTTGAGTATTAAAATATATATTATTATTATAAACAATCTTTATACATAAAACAATCATCAAAAATGGTTTTTGCGCCATGATTTCAACAAAAATTTAATGGGTTCAGATGCTACGACCATTGCGAACTCATACAGTGTACGTCCTTTCATAATGTGAAATTCTAAGTCTATTCCTCTCTGGAGCCAGAATTTAACAAGTTCAGGCAATGTTCTCTGATCAGCAAATATGGGTGCAAGAATATGAACACCATCTCGAGTAAGTATTTGTGATGGATCGTCGATATTAACATCTGATGAATATAATAATTTAAAGCATTCTATGCTCTTATAATCGCTGAAGTTGTGGATATAAAATGCAGGGAGTCGTCCGAAGTCGTCTTGACGATTGAAATCTGATATGTGATTTATTGCGATCCTGAGAATGTCTGGATTGCCTGTCATAGCAGCAATATGCACAAAATTTCTATTATGACTAAATTTAACATTAATATCAGCACGTTCATCGATTAACAATTGAACAATTTCAGCATTATTGATTTTACAAGCTAATGACAGAGGACTCTCTTTATTGGCATTAACATATGCAACATCGCAGTAAAGTTCAAGTAACTGACGAACAATATCGGGAGAACACTCTGATATCGCAGTCATTAAAATCGATCCGTGTATTTTCCTTAAATTATAGTTCTTACGTAGTGTATCGACGAACAGAGCGATGAAATCGAGCTTGTTGTATCTCAGAGCCAATTTTAAGAAAGGATTTGGATCAATTGAGTTGCTTAAAGCTCCATTCTGAATTAGAAAGTTGCACATGAACGTCTCTGGAAGGAAAATCGATAAATACAATGGTGTTATCTTGTTTTTTGAAGATTCGATAATATTTGCACCTTTTTTGCAGAGATAAGACGTGCATTCAACAGCATTTCCGAAGACAGCGTAGTGGAGAGGCGTAAAACCATCCAATGTCTTGCAATCAATCGAACTAAAACTTGCCAAAAAATTCAAACATTCCAAAGCGTCATAAAAAGCAGCCAAATGTATCAGAGGTATGCTTTTTAGTGGTATTTTGGATACATTTTTAATCGGAAGATTATCATTAATATCTCCAACGATTTTTGGAGGATTTTCTGGGTTTATTTTCTCAGCAAGAAGTTCAACATTGTTATCTTTGACAGCGGTCACCAAATCGTAGTACGAAAACTGAAAAGTTTGGGCTTCTTTTGATGCTTTTCTCGATCTTTTGGATTGCATCAATTTTTAAACTTTTTTTTGAATGCTAAAATTTTGCCTCCATGGAGGGACAGAAATCAAATATGATATCAAAAGGAGCTTTCACATTTAGTAGCTTAGAGCTCGTGCTTATAGTCGCAGTGATATCATAGCAAGAATGGATTAATCATATAAGAATTCCACTGAATCGATTCGTTATTCTCAATTTTGATAATTTGACACGTAATCAAGTCAAGATTTTGTCAGCGTAAAGATAATATGTCAAAATATACAAATCGTCTTTGCAGCATATTTACATATACTAATGCATATTTGAAATCTAATGATCGAAGAATTAATCATTTTTGTTAAGATTTCAAAATTGAATTATTCAATATCGATGAAATTAAATACCAAGCATTATGTGCAATTCACAAGCGCACGATTTGTATTGCTGTTTGATGACCATGATAGTCAAAACTCAATTCAATACAATAAACAGATTTCTTCTATTCCCTATAGCCATATTGAGAATGTGGTAGTATACAATGGATCGCAATATCTCTCAATTTAAATAATTCATCAAATATATTCTCATATCAAGATCTTAATGTAATCAGTCATCTGACTATGATGAATAGTGTAATCATCCATCTGATTATGCATAAACAGAAGTTATTTATTCTTTCTTTTCTTCTTCGACTTTCTCTATCTGAATAGGATCGAAACCAGAGGTAGATCCTGAAATTGTAACTGTGAGTGCGTCTCCCTTTGTATAAAACACCATTGGTGTGAAGCAGTCAACAACAAAATCGACTTTGACAACTTCTGCAGTGCCAACGCGAAGTGAAGCGAGTGCGATTGTCTGTAATGTGTCTTTGTTTGATACTGGAGCATCAGCCCAGAGAACGATTCTTCCTGTGTCCGGAGTATTTTCGTCTGGAAGGATTGAAATTGATGAAGCAGCGAAGTGTGTGTCAACAGGGCAAACAACGCGGAATTTTTCGTTTGGTTTAATGTTGAATGAATAAAAAGATGGAATTTGCTCCATTTTATAAAATAAAACAGACCTTTTCAAAATATTTTTGCCATGTAAAATTTTTGCAAGGCAAAAAAATTATCTGTGCTGAGAATTACATTCATGAATTTGTAACACTTTGATAAATTACTGTCGAATGAGATTTTACCCATCCTCAAGCCAAACGAAAAAAGGCACACTCGCACTCTAAAACCTGCATTCTTAATTGAAACATGATTTTCTTGACTTGGAAAATAATCTTAGTTCCTGATTTGATAACAATTCTCCTATGTAAAACATCCAAAGTTTGGTTCTTGACATTGAAAGTTGACCACTCGTCAGGATAGCGATATATGTGATCTCATTGCAGAACATAAACAAACTGAAGTGACAAAAGAACAATTTCTTTCCATATGAAAAATGCTCAGAAAAGGGGCCCAAATTTCTGAAATTTAAACCCAAAGTGGATTTTTATCGTGTTCAAGTTAACAGCCGAATGAAACTCAGAACTCAGTTCTAAAATTTGCTGTTGGATAATAACTGACATGTATAAATAACATTTGACATGTATAATTTTAAAAATTTTTCAAGTTTATTAAAAAATTTATCAATGATTTTAGACGCTGAAAACTGTCTTTATCTGACGAATAAGAAGCTTTTCCAGCTGTGCAAACTCATAGATCACCTAGATTTTCAAATTGCTCAGCAAAATTTCGAAGCAGAGACTCTAAAAAAGAATTTTTCGAAGAATTTCGACGAACTTGAGGAAAACTACCAAAATAAAGTTAGCAAAAAGTTTTTTAGTGAGCTGGTAGAGCGTATTTTTAAAGAAACAGACAAAAAATATCAACAGAAACAAAAAACGAATCAAGAAAAGTTCATGAAAGATGTTATTTCCATAAATACTGAGACAACAGAATCTGAAATGTCAATAAAATCTGATATTAAGAAAGTAATGAATATGATACAGCAGCTAAAACAGCAGATTTGCGATAACACAACAGTTTTCAACAATTTGATAACACAAAACCAGAAAAACATACAAAACATTGTCAAAAAAGCAAAATTGCAACATGCAGATAAACTAAAACTGCATGATCAAGAACATTCGAAACAAATCCACAATCTCGAAGTTGAAACTAAAGAAAAACTTTCGTGTTTGGATGAAGACTTCAATGAATCCGTCGCACACCTGAAAAAATCGTTTTTAGCGAACAACAACAAAAATTTAATCAATAAAATCAACAATGTTAAAGGAGACTTAGAGTTTTTGACCGAAGGAATACAGAATCTAAAGGGAAATGTCCACGATTATTTAAATCTTTACAGAATAAATTTGCAAAAAGCGAAAAATCAAGTTGGCCACATAATAAAAACAATACCAGTGAACGACACAACGATGAATACGCAGCTGGAGAACGAGCATTTGCAATATGATAAAAATATTTGTGATTTACGATTGAAACGGGAAAATTCTTTAAAATCTTTCGAAAGCGAGCGTTTAAAACTTAATACACAGCTTGAATCGATCAACAAAAGCAAACCTAGTACATTATCACCGGAAAATAGTCAACAAATGCAACAAAAATTTAAAGATGAACTTATTCAACTCAATAATGATCAAGAGAACGATGTCAAGACTGTAGAAGATTCTATTATACATTTGACGAAGGTTATCGCTGAGTTGAGAGAAGAAATCGTTGTTCATCGCAAAAGATTAGTAATCGAACATAATAAGCACAAAGATGAACGTGAACACGAAGTCAAAGCTCACATGAAGAAAATAGACTTAGAAAATAAGAAGTATCAATCAAAATATGCAGATTTAGTTGAAGCATTAGCTTTATTAAAAGATTCGATGGATGATCAACGAAAAATCGAAGAAACACAGAAGCTTCTTGATGTGCTCAAGAAGGAACTTGAATATGTTAAAAATGAATCAAAAAATCTTCCAAATGAAGAATATCAAAAAAATGTTGGCCAATATCTTAATTATCAAATAGATTTAGCAAATAGTGATTTCTCGGACTTCGAGAAGCAGGAGCAAGTGTATATTAACGTTCTTGCACAAACTTATAAAAATGGATATGAAAATAAATACAATCGATTGCAGGAAGAAATCGAAAACGAGAAAAGTCACATTAAACAAGAATACGAAAGTATTATTCCTTCACAACGTGAGAACTATGACTCGCAGCAGAAGAGGAAATACGAGAAATACCTCAAAGATTTGGACTCTATTGAAGTTCCAGCGAAATATATGGAATTCTTAAAGAAAATGGAACAAGAAAGAAATTCAATGCTTGAAGAAGCGAAAAAGAGAATTGCTAAGGAAAGAGAACAATTAATCGCAGATTTAAAGCAGAAACTTACTGATGAAGAGAACAAACACATGAATTATCTCTCAGGATTGTCTTTATTCCCATCAAATCAAAACACAGATGAAATTAGAATAACAGCAGCAAAAATCAGAGAAAAATTAAATCAAAGAATTCAAGAACTTAACAATGAATTGATTAATCTAAGAAATTATAGTGTGAGAGATTCCATTGCTGAAGTAATTAAACATTATGATGACGAAGAACTGAGATTAAACAGAGAAATTGCAGAACTTAACAAAGAATGCCATAACAGAATTGTTGCAGCACAAAACGCGCGAAAAACACAAATAGCTGAAATGCAGAACACAATTTTAAACGAAAGGAAGAAGAATCACACAGATCAGAACCAATATCGCAAATCACAGAACAGTGATGACATTCAAGTGATGAATGATGAACTCCAGAAAAAGTTAGACATGATCACAGGAAACATTTCGAATTTATGGATGAAAGAGAAAGAACGAAACAAAGTCGTTATCGATAACAAAGTTAAAGAGTTTTTATTGTTACAGAAGAAACTCTCAGAAGAGAAACTCCAGAAAACAAAGGATTTGGAAAAATTGATAGAGCAAAGCAATTCAGAAATAACAGATTTAACGAATCAAAACTTGCAGAGCTTTGATGCTGCTTATGATTCATATAATGGCAGTCTCTCCAAACTCAGAGAAAAGCTCGAAATAAAGAGAAAGTTGTTCAACGAAATCAAAGAAGAATATGAATCACAGAGAGATAATTTCAAGAATCTCTGCAACACAAAGGAATCTCGTGTTGAAGAAATATCGAGAATAGATAGATTAGACAACCAACTAAAGATGCTTGAAGGACACAAGAAACAGTTACTAAAGGATTTCAAGCTTATTAAGGAACAGTTGATAATGAATGATGACGCAATCACTTCGAGATTTGGAGGAGCACCAAATGTCAGCATTTTGAGGGCCGCTACAGCCCTGCAGCAAGTTGCGAGACCTTTCACTGCAAATCCTGGAGTGAGAAGACCAATCAAAAGATAATTATTTTATTTATATGTTTATATTAAATGTTTGTATGTTTTTTAAAATTATTTCTTCTCATGTGAAAAAACAGTTAATTTGTTTGAATGATACTTCTCTTATACTAACCACTATCACCATATCATTGTAGAGCATAAGATATATATATATATATCACATAGTAGAAGAACTTTTTGATATCATTATAGAATTCATTTGAAAGTTTAATATTCAGATGATTTCTGTCATATGAGAATAAAGAAAAATCAGATTCTAATAAAAATTATAGCATGCAATTAATGACGCATCACATAGAAGCCATTGATTTCAATGCAATTTGTTTTTAAACATATTTTAATAATGACTATTAAATTTCCAAAACTAATATGTAAATATAAACAATAATAATATATGCCTATCAAAAATTAGAAATGCTCTACTTTAGGCGTTTAGCAAAAAAATTATGATTACAAAAAAATAAATCGAATTTTAATATAAAAGATTATGGCTGCTTGAGTCCCCATGATCTATAAAGAGTCTCACAAAACTGCTCATCTGTATTGAAATTAGGGCTGATTTCACGGTAATAAATATCGAATTCTTCCTTCGAAATAGAATAGTCGCCATTCTTGTCGAATGACTTGAAAAGATTGTGGAGAATGTTTTCATGGTCAGTTTTTGTAAGGGAAGGATTACGAATACGGATATCATTAATATCGATGATATTTGACTTGTCTAAATCGAGTTGTGAGAAAACGTCGTCAATTGCGTGCTGGCGGGTTGCATTCATCGGTGGGCCTAAGAAGAAAACAAACTCATCGAAAGAAATTGAGCCATCGCCATTGCGATCGAGAAGCTGGCCGAGTTCTGTACACTCTGCCTTGTTAAGGAGAACACCGATATCGCCCATGAGCTTTGGGAACTCGTTCTTTAAGTCGATCATTCTATCTCCGTTGTCATCAGCGATTCTAAAGACGCGGCCGAGCCCTTGGATGCCGGAGGAACCTCTGGAAATGATTTTGGCGCGAATACGAGCAAGGAGCTCCTCAAGTGATGGTTTTATCGAAATGCTCATCTAAAAAAAATACAAAACCGTCAATATTTATTTTTCTTCGTTTCACTGCAGGTATAGACTATGCTCACATTAAGAAGCACAAACATCACATTTTCGTTCGATGAAAGCTATTAAAACATATGTTTTATTTGAGTTTTATCAATCCAAAATCTGCCAATCTGACGATGTAAACTGACTTGTCAGCATTTTTGAGAATGGGTGATTCAAGAAATGGTCGAAAGACCAAAGTTACATTCCTGGATCCAATATGGGATTATTAGGAGCAAAAAAGACACGAGATCGATCCTAACGAGGTTGATATTTTTATATCCAAAATTGATTAAGCATCCAATAATTTCTATTATCTATATTAATGCCGAGGCTTCCATCCTCGATTTACTTAATTCCAGAATCGATGAAGCAATTGCTCTGATCGATGGCAATTACAAATACGTAACTGATCGAGTTTGCTTAAATCTCACTTAGCTTATGATGGAAACTCATAACAAAACAAAGAATTTCATCCTAACACAAGAGATCATGCCTACTCCAAAAGCTTAAATCCAAACTTGATTCATACGTATTTACATCGCTAAGAGCTACGGCACGCAGGGAAAGAGTGTTGCCATTATCATATCTTCTACAAAGCTGGCGGAAATACAGATGTCGAAACTATGATGTTTTACTTATCAAGGACCAGTTTAAGTCCTGTATTACTGTTCAAGTCATTGGTGCATGGAATTGGTTCCCACCTCACAAGTGAGGTGAAAGTGATACTTTACATGGCAAAAAAGGAATAAGTATAAAAAATACATTTTCCCCACTTTTTTAGCCATCTTTGATACTATGTGCATCCACCACACACATGATGGCTGCACGCAGTACCAAAGATGGCCAAAAAACGGAATTTGAGAAACATGTTGGAAATCGAAGTTATTTCGGCTCAAAACGAGATTTCTCGCTTCTTTAGCGGGTAAAGCCTTGGAAGCACATGAAATTGAGGTATTCACCTGCTAAAGGAACGAGAAATCTCAGTTTTATTGCCGAGATAACTTCGATGAAAAAAAATCTGCTTTTTGGTCATTTTTGGTACTATGTGCATCCACCACACACATGACGGCTGCACGCAGTACCAAAGATGCCCAAAAAGCAGAAAATAAAAAAAGTCTCAATCTCAGAGGATTACACCAGAAACTGAGGTTACTTATACAGCTAACAGGTGCTCAATCTGTTTGCTACCTATAATTCGTTAACTGAGCAAAAGAGTTTGATTTCTTGAAGAATCATCTGAGATTTCCAATTAAAAATTTAACAGTTTACTCCTTATCAATATCAACCGTACAGCCAATATCTTTCTATACAACAATGAGCATCATAATTATGCAAAATATTAAAAAGTTCATGTTGAAAATTACGCCAAAGGCCGCTTGCGATCGTTATAAACATATGTTTTTAACTTAATTTACAGTGCTACTCCATCATATTTGATACGATGGAACATCCCAATAAGATGGAGTGGTACTGTGATTTAAGTTAATATCGCGATATGAAAGTGAAATTTTGATGTTTCTAGACTTTGTGCGAATATCAGGAATTATTGATTCTACATCGACTGCCTGTTGATGTGTAGTGGGCGCAACATCAATAATTCCTGATATTCCCACAAAGTCTAGAATCACAAATTATCCGCACTTTTATTGTGCTTTTTTGTTGCAATCACAGTTCTACTCCATTATGTTGGGCCTGTCCATGATGTACCTATCCCACATGATGGAGCAGAACTATGATTGCAACAAAAAAGATTTCTCAAAAAAGATGAACGTGTTGATGCCAAAATTTTCCCATTTCTCAAGCATATGGGGTTGCTCCATATTGAAGCCATCACAAATACTTGAGAAATAAGAGAATTTAAGATATTTAATTGAAAAAGAGTTGAGATTTTTGATGATTTTGGACTTTTTCGAAATATCCATGAATACTGGTGCTAAGCTGACTGCATGTTGATGGGTAGTGAGTGTTGCACCGCTATTCATGGATATTTCGAAAAAGTCCAGAATCACATATTATCTGCACTTTTATGTTGTTTTTTTTGCCGAAATCACAGTGCTGCTCCATCATATGAGGTAGGCACATCATGGATCTGGATGATTCCATGAAAATCGCCGTCCAGCAGCCACCAATATTTTGCCATCTGACACATTACAAACAAATTTTTGCAGTTTTATAAAGCTTGAAAACATCACTATAAGACTTGTTTCGGAATAATATGTAATGACCAAGATAGATTGAATCGTGCACTTTGCATTATGCTTCATTTGGGTGTTGAAACATAATTTGGAGATTGCATTCAGCACTTTACAAAATATGGCTTGCGGACTCATCGTGATATAAGTGGAGTTTGCTACATTACGCCAATCATATGTTACACATCATTACGATGGATGGTTAGACGGTATTTCGAAAAAGTCTAGAATCATCAAACTTAGTTTATAAAATACTACACTTAAAATATCATTGATGCATCGAGTCTGATTGACCTGCACATTCATGTGTTAGTCCATCTGGTTCGAAACATCAACGAAAATTAGGAAGGGGATCAACATAACATTTTCTTATAATGGCTCAACATATCGATGGCCGAATGCTAGATACTGTATCAAGTGTTTATGAATTATACAAACAATTTTAGAGATAATAAAATTAATCTCAATATAATTAAATGATTAAAGTTCTTTGCTGGAAAGCAGTGTAATTATGGCAATTGACGAGTCTGATCTATCTTCTTTAATTCTGTGAACTCGATAGCAATAATAAATCAATAAAATTAAGTTAAATGCCATAAATGAGGAAACAAAGATGATCGTGTTTCTCAACATAATCGGATATTTTGTCAGTTCTCGAGCTTGCGTCATGTAATTTATATTTAATGAATTTATTTGAACATTTTGAGCGAGCTTTGCTTCTGGCTGATTTATAGAATTGATTTCTTTAACAGATGGAAAAGATTTCATCATATTGAATACTCTGAATTGACTCAGAGACAATAAAAATCCATTCATCATTTTTTGTTGTCACTTTTTTTAAAAAAATTATGTGGCTCCACTTTTTATCTCTTTGACCTTTTTGAGTTTTGCGATTTTTAACGAGAAAACCCTTCCTGGACGAATCTGATGAAACATTTACGTGCTTTTTGTGGGTGTTGATTCTGGTGGTGCAATCTGTTTCATGATCTTAGCAAGGTATTACTTAATCATGATATGATTACAAACAGAAACCCATTACAAATCATTAATAGGCTTCTGTTATGGATCTCTTTGATGATTATAACAAATACATCTCACTATTATAGCGTTCGCTCGTTTATTTTTGCTAGAGTTCCGGTAGAAAAATCAAAAAATAGAAAAGAAAAAATACGCTACGCGCGCGAGTCAAACGGCATTCCTTTGCTCATACGTCGAGCATACCTAACGTTATGCTACCTCAAGTTCACACAAAATTTGCTCATTGGTAACATTACATATCATATTTTCGACTTTACATGACAAATATCAGATAATATGTGTCAAAAATGATGACTTTCATTATTTTACATGTCAAAATTCGCTGCAATCTCATCGAGATCCTCAAGTTAAGTAGACAAGCAAATGCTATTCACATACTCAGCACCCCTGAAAAGCACCAATTTCTTAATAAAATAAATGGAAATACTAAATAAGTTAAATTATTGCTTTTTTAAAAATACAAAAACAGAGTCTCATATTCTTAAAATAATAATCTATAATCACACTGTTTATGAATGTATTAATTATAATTGATTTTGTTAATATATTTATAAATTCTGTGATTTAATATAGGCTACATCTATATTATTAACATGCAGTTATACCTACAATAGATAAGAGAAGAGCTTCCATCATCTTCCAATACAAGATGGTGTTTGTTTAAGCAAAATCATATTGGATTAGCGGCTTGGTCCTTGTTTGCAGAGATATTATTGATACCACTGTAAATAGAACCCCAGAAAGGCACGTAAATGTTTTATCAGATCTGATCTATAGTGGGGTCACTCGTTAAAAATCACAAAACTCAAAAGAGTAAACGAGAAAAAAAAAATTCAAGGAGATTATGTTCTTGATTATTCAAAAAATATTGATTTCAACAAAAATTTATTAGCACATAGTGTATGTGACTCCGCCAGGATGTATTAATAGAATATAATTATTAAAATCAATAATATCAAAATACATTTTATAAACAAAATTACAATAATCACTCTTCAGGGAGCCACCTTAAGTACTGTGGATCAATTCTACGCTTTGGTGTTGCTTTCTGCTGATTTTCAATCGCTGTTTGTAAATTCGGTGATGTTAAATCAAGCTCGTATTCTCCTTTTATTTTATTTACGCAGCCAAGTTCTTTTAATGTATCTATGATGTCACTTCTTTGAATGCTCGTGAGAATGATAATATTATCTATTGAAGTCATTTCTTGATATCGCGTTTTAAACAGCTCAAGAAGAGTATCTTTCCAGTATGAAGCAAAAGCAAGCTTTCCTAAATCAGATAATGGTCGCTCAGGTCCACCGCTTGTTCTAGAGCGTCGTGCAAGTTCGTAGCTAAGAGATATGCATAGATTTCCATAGCCTTTCTTCTGATATGGTGGTAATGTTGTGATGCAAGATAAAACGTTTCCTGCCTGACTATTTACTTCCTTTGAGAAGTATGCCGCTATATGCGCACCTTTTTCGTCACATTCGCAGACAACATAAAACAAAAATCCTTCAACATCGTAAAATAAAGTTTTGTGATCTAAAAATAATTTCGAAAGAAGACATAAGCACTGGCATGGAAGTTTATGGGCCCATCCTTTCATCTCGAAGATGCTTAAATTGCCATTGCGATAGATTTCGGTTCCTGGTGGACATTGTTCGCCAGTTTCAGCGATATGATTACGTAATTCCTCTGCAGTCTGAAAATACTTGAAGCAGTAATCGCAAATATATAGATGATCCATCTTTCCATAAGGATTGGGATATGGAGAATAATACCAAGCTTGAACTGTATAAGGACCGATTGTAATTCTATCGATATTTCGCACTCTTGTGACTTCCTGATGGGCTCTTTCGAATGGTTGGTATTGAATATCGAGTTTTTCGATTTCATCTTCATCAAAGAAAAGTTTTCTTTGGGTTCTAGATAGAGATTTCTCTTCTGATGGAACTAAAACTGCGTGCGGATCAGGTGTTATCTCTGCAAGTGTCACCCATCTGTCTAATCTTTTATCTTGCTTCAAGAAATGAACGTAAGCTTGCCTTTTTTCGGCCCTGACTGCAACGATTACGGCTTCCATAGTCTGTTTGTACTGCTCACAGTAAACACTGACCTGATCACCAATATTAATCTTTTTGACATCCATCAGCGAAAAATATTTTTAAAATCTAGATGCCATAGCAAATGAATGCGATTACAAATTCCTATTCAGCATTTATGAAGCGATCTTTTTCGAGATAATGTGAATTATATATATTGCTAATATGTTCCCTGTAATAAGCTTGTGTCAAATACAGATAGTTATCAATGCCTTAATATTTGACATGCACACACTGAATAGTATACAAGTCACATATGTTAATAATTATCTCATGGCTCTTAAGTGTGTGTGTATGATGCACCGCAGAAAGTTGTATATGCGGTAGTTTAGTAACTGGCTACGATTATCTGAGATATGATGATTTTGATTAAGTATAATTTGTATATTTATTCTGAAACACTCTCTTAAAACTTGATGAATCATAAGAAAAGCACTAATAGATGCTTTCATTTCTTCTATGATTCATTTTCTTGCAAGCATATCGCCATTGGATTGCATTGCAATAAACATGTTTTCATCCTTTCGTTCTTGAAAAGATTTGCAATTTATAACCGCATTTTCTATTGAATATACTTTAAGTGGAACATAAAGATGATGCTATTCTGGCTCTAGCAACTGTAGTAAAGACTACAGAAGCATTATATTGTATATTTTCATATTATATGAATAATAAAATGCATCAATATAAATTAATCCAGTGTCATTGTTGGAAGCCATGCTGGGAAGCTGTCGTACAAGCGTGATGGTGGCTTAGAATCTATCTCCTTCTGTGAATTAATCTTCGATTTTGGTATTTGTTTTTGAGAAACTTTTTTAGCTTTCTCAGACTTTAGTATAGATGTTGTATTGGTTGTTGTAATCTGAAGCGATTTTGGCGAATGAATTTCCTTTGATGGAGATTGTTTTGGCAAATTGTCGGATAAACTCAATTCCAGCAATGCTAAGCATAGTTCTTTGCCGGATATTGCGTAATCAGCTGGTGTTAACTGTTCAAATAACGATTTTAATTCTTTTTTAGACTGGGAAGTGATTGTATTATTCGATTTCGATAGAAGTTCAATGATTCTATTCAATGGATCCAGTGATATCGCGGTTTTTGTAATATTATCTGTATCAAGATCAGATTTCCACATAGAAAGGACTTGCTGACCGATAGTTTCATACATTTCGTCGGTTTTTTCTGTGCTCTCTAATATCGTTGAATAAAGACGCGATTTCGTGTCTTCATTCATGAAAAATATTTTGATGACCGTTTATTTTTAATTTTGTTATGTAAATATAAATTTTGACATTTTACGTGACATGAATTTGAATTGAATGGATACTATGTAAACTAAAATTCTCAAAAGTGACAAAAATGAATAAATCAGAAGAACAAAAGTCCTCCATCCGTTTTGTCAACGCAAAATCGAAAGAAAGGGTTCTCAAGCTCGTCGGAGAGATGAAGGAGTGCTTCAAACCAATCGAATCGCATACAGAGCTTATTGCCTGCAATATTGTCGACAAACTTACAGAAAATCCAGAATTATATGCAAAATACCCAATGCTGGAGACAATGAAACCGTCTGGTCAAGAAATTCCTGTCGTTAAGGCTTCTTCTGCCCCATTGCGGCCATTTCTGTTCCCAATTTATCCTTCTTCGATTCAGGAAGACGTCCAGCGCTTCTGTTCACCGAGGTTTGCGGAAGAGAGAAGGAATTTCATGATTTCGAGCCGCGAGGAACATCACCGTTTATTATTCGCTTTTCAAGACCGCTTAACGCGTGAACTTACGTCTGGCGATGGACATTACTTACCGTCGCCATTCCAAACGGCAATGGCGAGAATCGCTGCAGATCAAGATATTCCAGATGATACTAAGGACAAAGTGAAGAAGGAAACAATTCAGTCACGATTCAACTCTTTAATGCGTAAGAGTCAAAAGCAGACACACGCAATAATCGATTATCAGAAGCGTTGCGCGAAATTAATACAAGATGAAGAACAATTCCATGTTATTCAAGCTAGAAAAGCAGAGAAATCTAATACTGAAATCAAGGATGCAATGAAACTTGAAATATCTTTCCCATTTTCATTCTTATCTGATGGCGTCTATTCGAAGTGATTATGTTGTATTATATGTTATTATTTTAATAAATATTGTTTCAATATTATTGTAAATTCCTTTTGTTTCGACATATTTAACATATTTGATTATATATAAATCGGAAGTATTCATATATGATAATCCGTAATGAGAAGTATTTTAGTATCCATCACCAAAAAGACCGCGTCCTCATGACTTCTTGATATCGATGTAGCGATAGCAACGTTCACGCTTGCGAAGACGCTCAACTTGATCTTTTGTAAGCTCGAAATCAACATGATTGTTCTTATAGATGCGTTCTGGAGTAACAGATTTGGCAAGAAGTGATGCTCCTGGTTCAATCATGAGCAAGAGCTTTAGCTCAACTTCGCCAACTGTTCATCCTGTCTCTTCAGCAACTCTAACAAGTTCCTCATCCTTGAGAAGCACAGGCTGATTCGGGCTTCGCCCAATCTGGCGTTCTAAGTGTGGAATAGCCAGTCAAGATGATGCCTTCTTTGTGGAGATACTCTCTGAGTGGTCCCTGTTGAAGATAGAGGTTGTATTCGACCTGGTTCGTGTATGGAGTGTATTTGCAGTCAGAATATTTCAAGCGCTCGAGCATGTTGATTGTCCAGTTCGAAACACCGATCCTGCGAACGAGACCTTTGTCAACAAGCTTCTCCATGACCTTCCATGTGTCAATCATCGAGATGGAGTCATCAAAAATCACTTTTCCATTTGATAATTCTGGATCGTGATCTTTATCCTTCTTGTTCATCAATTTTTAATACATGCATCGTTGTGTATCAACATTACGAAGATGAAAGTTCAATTGCATATATTAATGCGAGTTGCTCAATTCACTGGTGAATAATACGATTAAACAAATATATGTTTGAACAATTTATACGCATTACAATGTTTCCTTGATTTGTCTCGAAGAAATGCCTAAAAGCACACTTTATTTATTAATATTTATGAATTTTTCGGCTGCGACTTTGCTGTGTTTTGTTGTGGATTTGGAGTCTCCGTCAGTGATATATTTGTGCTCTGCTATGATTCATCGGCCTTCTGTGGCTGATTCACTGTATTTTTTGACCATTTCACTTCGGTTTTAAACAAATGGCTTCTTTCTCTGACTTACTGTTCAAAAAAAAAAAACTAGAGGATGCAGAAATACCGGCGTGCTTCAGAGTTTCCATTGTTGTGATGCAGTTTCTGACACAAAATCACAATATCACAATTCAAAGATTATATTTCGATTTTTGTGAAAAGGTGAAAGAAAATATCGCTAATCCTGCAAAGATTGCGTTTCTCATAGACTGTGCTTCATTTATACGCCCGAAATTCATTTTTAAGTATTCAAAACTTTGATAATGCACCTTGAAATGAAGAACTCAAGATTGCCCTCAATAGTTTAGTTTTTAAATTTCCCATAAAAAGACAAAATTTGAACGCATATGATGTCATTAGCATTTATCCACTTGGAATAGTTTTCCACTCAGTTGCATCGGACAAACAAGAAGATCTCCAGGTTGAAGCAGCGAATGATTCCTTAGTAGTATAGGATGGGGGTTACTTGTCACTCTAGATATAGAGGATATATTCCAATATATATATTTATATTGTAATTCCGGACATTAATTTTTAAGTTTGTTTTAAAAATAATTTAATTTTTTTTTATTTTGTCTAAAATAATAATATATATGGCTATCGTTTCACCTGAGCTTATGAAGAAATGTGGAAGAAAACAATTAAAAGTTGATGAATTTTCAATTAAATCTCATGAAAATGTAATAAAAATTGATAAAATTAAAGACTCATCACCTATTAAAACAGATATAAGTAACTCAGAGACCCCATTTCGTTCACCCCTTTGGGCTTAGGGCTTTCAGCCAGTTCAGGATGTAGTCTAAATCCTGAATGGATTAAAGAACAATTTCCTGAGCAGCTCTTTAAGCTGAATTTAATACTGCAATTATTTGATTTATTCTATCCTCAATCACATTTATTCTATTTGTTAAATCTTCTATCTTCATTAATGCTGTCACTCTTGATTGAGGAATAGATTTTAAACTTACTACTCCCTTTATTTTTGTAATTTTGAAACCATGACCATCTGGGTCTCGGGTTTTGTCCTCAATTTTAAACATTTTATTTAATTTGCAGGTAGTATTTTCTTCGAATATCTTCTAATGACTCGCATAGTACTCATTAAATTCATCAACAGTTTCGAATGTTATTGACTCAGTAATTGGTTTTATTATTTTGAGTTTTGATTCTTCTTTATCATGTTCATCTTCATCTTCAACTTTTTCAATTATTTTTAAAATTGGTTTCATTTCATATGAATAAAAATCTTAATATATCAATATAAATTTGTTTTTTATTCAATAATAAATTCATGAGTGCAGGAATATTTGCAAAAATATAGCGAGGTATCACAAATGCTGCAAAATGGGTTCATAATAAAGTTATAAAACCTGTTGCTAAAGCTGTTGCACCAATAGCGAAAACTGTTGGCACAACAATAGGTGGAATATTTGGAGCAAAATCATTATTATGTCTTTATATAACGACGGTCATTCGATATCAGATGAAGATTTAGAGTCCGCGATTGCTTATCACCACAATGACATTTTTTATTGGCTCCTCGAAGAAAAAGAGTCAATCAGATGGATGAATGCTGGATATTATTTTTATTATGGAAATTATGATGATTTATTATTTCATATTGGAATTTGATGTTTTGCTTATCAATAACTCAAGTAAAAAAAACTAGTTTAATCATCATTATAATAAAATGTCAAGCATTTACTTTTTATCTTCATTATGATATGATATCAATCGTTCATATTTTATCATCATTATGATATTACATCAATCATTCACATTTTATTATCATTATAATTTTTGATCAATCGTTAACATTTAATCATTACTATGATATGAAATCAATCATTCACACTTTATCATCATTATGATAATACGTCAATCATATACATTTTTTCATCATCGTGATATAAATCTCCATTATCATTTGCAGTTGAAATGAAGTCTCTCGAAATCGTTCAATATTTAGTTAGTCATGGAGCTGATGTCAACATGAAACTAATCAATTGTTCACATTTTATCATCATTATGAAATAAATCTCCATTATCAACTGCCATTGAAATGAAGTCACTCGAAATCGTTCAATTCCTAAAATCCAATGGTGCTATCGAATAAATTTCTACTATGTAATCTATGCATCTGCTTGCGGTCATATGACACTTGATTTATTAATATTTATGATTTTTTTCTTATTATAATCAAATCATGATTATAGGCTTGAATTAGTGCAAAATTTTCTACTGTACTGGACCTAAAAACAATATTTCGGATCGAATAATAACAATTGTTTAAAACAATATGTAAAATATATTTAAACAAAGGCAATCTAAAACGAACAAAAACAAAAGAACTTATTGTGGAACAAAATCTTCTTCCTCTTCTTCATACTCAACATATTCGTATTCATACTCAGGATTAGGAGGTGGTGAATTTGGTGGATTCGTGCTTGGCATGTTATTGGCGTTTGAAGCGCTTTGAGGAGGCTTCTCAGCAGATGGCTTAGAATTGTTCGGCTGCGGCTTTGCTGTGTTTTGTTGTGGTTTTTGAGTCTCTGTCGGTGGTTTCGTTGTGTTCTGTTGTGATTTATCAGCTTTTTGTGGCTGATTCGCTGTATTTTGTTGTTGATTTGGTATATTGTTGTTATTTGTATTTTCTGGTTTGTTCTCTGCGTTCTGTGCGTCAGGGTTCTCTGGATCCGCGGTTGTTGGTGCATTAGGATCATTTGATTGTGGATCTAATGGTTGACTATCAGAAGAAGGCTGATCAAACGCATCTGGTTGAAGAATGACAAGAATAATGAATATAACAATGATAATTGTCAATGGAGCAGAAATTCCAGCAAATAAGTCGTATAATGTTGTAGTTCTGTATCTCGAAAACTGTTTTAGACTCCATGCTGTGGAGTATTCGTTGCAGAATGCATTAGAAGTCGAATTATTTGAACAGTATTCGGATAATGCAACGTAATCTGAAAGATATTCGCTTTCTGTTGATAAGCCCATGATTATGTAATTGATGATTGAGTCCAAAACGGCAAAAATAATATAAATAATGAAAATAATCATTTTTTTGGGTAAATTAATACCGATAAGACCAAGTAAAATCAGTACAAAAGCACCTAGAGACAGTAACATAGTGATACAAGATAATGCAAGAAGTCCTGAACCAACAATTTTCTTCCAATTTGAATTCGATGTAACGGCTATTGCATAGCAACTAAATCCAAATGTTATCAGGTGTACAACAGCGAGTGCGAGCTTGCACCAGAACAAATAAATACCTAATTTGGACTTAGCTATAAGCTCACTTTGCTTCTGAAACATTTTTTGAACCAAAAATAAACGTACATTTAAATAAAAAGTGATAAAATGGAAGAACATTGTGAAGTTTGCCATAAGAAAGCTTTATATTCATGTCCTAACTGCGGTGCAAAATACTGCTCAAGTGGGTGCTATAAATTGCACTCTAAGCAGTGCGTTGAGAAATTTTCAAAACAAACATTGCAAGAAATGCCCGCTCCAAAGGTTTCTAGTGAGACAATCATTGCAACACAGAAAATACTGCGAGATAGTGAGCAGAATTCTCAAAATATAATGTATTATAATGAAATTGAGCCTTGGAAAGCTTGGTGGGAAGATAAACTAATTAAAAACCCACCGCAAGCTATATTTCCACCACCAGAGAATGTTTCTCCTTTACTTCCTTATCATTTAGTTGATATTTTATATTCATATTGCTATGTTTTAAGATTATACAATGGTGACACTTCATTTGATATCAGTGGTGTTATTGAGGCAATGTTGACTATATCCGATGTAATTGAAGGAACACCTGATTTGAATTCAGTGAAAAAAACTTTATCTGCTTGTATCGAGAATACAAGAAAGTCTGAGCTGTTCATTGAGTACCAGTGGCAAGTTGAGGTTGTTCACGATGTTGAACTCGTTTTACAATCAAAAGATCACATTGCAAAAGCATTATATGAGATGTTCATGTTGTTTTCTAATTCCAAGCATAAAAAAGCCACAAAGAAATTTCAGTTCTTCTTTGCTTGGGCTCCAGCCATTAACAAAAAAGTTCTTGAAAATTTATCAGATGAAGTTCATGAATATTACACATCACTCAGAGCATATCTTGTAGATGTTCATTCAAAAGAATTTGAACTCACTTAACACATTCCGACACATTTATCTGCAAATTAATTCTCAAGTTAACAATTAATATTGTTAAATTCATGATTTTAATATGATTATAATACAGTATATCATTGCGTAATGTCTACCATCAACTAAGATTCGCTACAAAGACGTTCAATTATTATCATTAAAATTACCTTATAGTTAGATAATAACACTCAAATTTCAGTCTTATTTTTCAAATTTAGAAGCAATTATGTTGCTTATTTGTAATTATTTCCAATTAAATTTAATTTATCTGATTATATTTTAATAAATAATTCAATTTTGAATGTATTTCATCGACTTTATTAATAACAATAAGATAGTGCATATGAATGGATGCTAATCAAACAAATATCGCGATTTTTAATACTTTGGACCAAAGATCCGTGTAAGAATTCCGCTAACTATGCAGCAAAGTGATGTAAAAGTGAAAAGCAATGCAAATCTGTGTAATGATATCTTATAACTGTATGTTATTACATTTTTGGAAATTGTTTCGCATAAAATTGCTTCTGATGCGAACATGGCGCAATAAACAACACTTTCGAAGAGTTCTCGAGACTTTAAACCTGCATAAATGCCAATAATAATTGAAATTAAAGTTCCGAAAAGGAAATTAATGACTTTTCGTGGAGAATTTTCTGCTTCTTCTTTCTCATCTTGTTTGAAATCTTCTGGCTTGATTTCTTTGAGCTTCATTTTCTCTTCTTTATCAATATCATCAATCATTATTATTTTTGACAAATATTTTTTACAATGTCAAATTTAAAAATTATTTTTTGATTGGAATCAACCAATATCTATCAATAATACCATATTTTGATTTAACAAATAATATCTATTTATAAACTTACTTATATGTTATTACTGATTAATTTGTAATCATTATATTTCGAGAGTAATGATTTTAGTTTATTTGACAGTATGACATGTAAAGTTCATAAATTTAATGAACATTACTCAAGAGAGAAAAATCAGCGGTAATGAATTAAACATCGTAATTCCTAGCTTCGATGACTTGAAAGGTGACGAACTAACATATGCTTCATTTAGTTCACCTTCTGCAAGTAAATTATTACCTCCAATTGTTAAAAAATACAAGCAGACAGATTTAGGAACAAATGAAAGTACTCTTCCTGTTTTTGCCAACCAAAACGATATTGATCAGCAAATAACAACAACAAAAATGTTATTAGAATATATCGAGGCTTTAAATCACAAAGCAATTTATGCACCAGATGGTTCATATTATCCCCATCATGAGCCTACAATATATGGAGATCTTTACCAAGCAACACTGGCTGAATTGAAATTGAATATCAAATAATTGAACTTGTTTGTGCAACGAAACGTGTTTGTTTTAAGAATAAATAATATCTTTAGTTACGTTGTATCTTTAATTAAATATTGAAATTTATATATTGAATTAAATGAGTTCATATTAAAGCTATGACTCAAGCACGAAACAGATACATCTAACCTAGAAAATTATCATTTAACAAAACAAATTTTTATTGTAAATATTAAGTTGCGCGATTATAAATAAAATAAACATGTGATAGATTTTGTAGGTAACTGTATTTTTATGCAATTTTGTTCAATGAAACAAATTAAATTTTTTCATGCTAATAAATTTGATAAAGCTTGCTGATGCTGATTGGTCATTTGATTTGATGTATTGATGTACGAATTAAACACCTTTGAAGCTATATAGTTCGAACTATTAACATTTGAATTAATTTGATTTTGGCCTTCGATGATTTCTTTTGAATAAACAGGGTCTAATATTTCTCCCCTTTCTATCTGTCCGATATAATCGTCTTTTTCAAGCGCCGCAATAATTCCATTTAATTTTTTCGTCGATTCTTCGTTCTCTTTAACAGCAGAGGCTTTTTCATTGTTTAAACTTTTTCTGACAAACTCTTCTTGCTTCACAATAGAGTTTATTTGTTGCCAAACTTCATTTATTTCCATTAATTTTAAAAATGAGAAAAAGTGAAACACAAAAACATTATTTTTCGTTTAATTAATCATAATCTGCATTCTAATTGTAATATAGAATAATTTTATAATCAAGAAGTCGTTTAAAAATAATCATTTTGATTGATTTTCGAAATTTTCATAAGAAAATGTTTTTTTTTAACTAGATTTTTTATTGTTTTTTTTCAAATAATGGAAGAATTGCTTGTTTTTGCGCAATCGGAGGGCGAAAATCGATCAATTGCGGAACAACAGATTAAAGACTTAATAGAGAATGATCCCAATAAAGCAGTTAATGAGTTAATACAAGTTTTGGGCAATATTCAAAATGATTTTCGAGCAATTTCTTTGGCATCTATCATTTTGTTTCAAATTTTCCGCAATCTAACGATAGAAAGCAATGGTAGTGAGATTTTTCTGGAAGTTTCTCAAAAAGCTTTTAACTTGATTTCTTATCCTAACGATATTGTATCCCAATCTGCTGCTCAACTGTTTTCTATTTCTTCATCTCCTCTAATACGCACTAATATGGCTCCAAATATAATTAATGAAATAAAATCAAGTATTAATCTTGAAAATGAACAAAGATTAGTGCATTTTCTTATTATTGCTGTTGTTGGGATCCTTGATGAGTGTGATTTAGAACGCGAACAAACATTACCAATATTTCGCTCGATTTTATCGCTTCAAGCTCTTCCTTTCTTCTATCATGATATACTCAAAGCATTTACTTCTTTGATAGACTCAATTCCTATCATCACCACTGACGAAGCAATATTTGAGCAAATATTTAATTTTGTGATTGAAATAATGAAGCAAAACGAGTATAAATATGAATTATACATCTTCTGGTATAAGCTCTCAAAAAGTTCTGCAATGATATTCGAAAACTTTCTTGAATTAATTTTGAACCAAATATTAAATGATTTTCAGAATTCAGAACAAATTCCAGAAGAAGCCTTGACATATGCTAATATGGTTATAAAGAGGATTGCTAAAATGCAATATACACTGCAAAAACTTTACATTAATGCCGAGAAATTTGTTGAAATTTGTGAAATTCTTATTTCATTGCGATTAATCTCTACTCCAGATGTACATCCATATGAAGAGCAATGGAGTGTTTTTCAAGCAACAGAGAATTCCATTGCATGGCTTTGCAAAGCAATTGGTGATAAATCAGGAGAATATTTGATCCAAAAAATTGGACAAATTTTATCAGAAACAATTAATGAACAAACAAAAGAACTTTCAGTATTCCTCGCAAGAATTGCTGGGCAAGAAAGCTTTTACTTGAGTTTTGATATATTCATGGAAATATTATCTGTTACGTTCAATGATCAATCAAATATTAGAGTTATTTTCGAATGTTTATTTTCAATTAGTAATTTTGCTAAAATGAATCAAGAAGGATTAGAAAAAGATCAAATTACGGCATTCATGTCTTTAATAGAACCTCTTGTATCATTAACACAAAATGATGATGAAAAACTTGTTGGATTGGCTTTAAATGCACTGAGTTATTTATCAATATTTGATGAAGAAAAACAATCATCAATAGTCGAATTGATTCTATCAAACATTGTTATTCTAAATGAAATTGTTTCTAATGCAGCAACAGATGCTCTTGAAGTATTCTTCAATAAGACAAAATCTATCAATCATGCATGTGAAGCAATTCCAATTTTAATCCAATTTTTGGAGCAGACATATTCAAGTGATATTTTTGTTACAAATATTCTCGATTCTCTTTTGTTCTGTGTTGAAACTGCAAAAGTTGCTGTTTCTGATTTTGCAGATCCAATATTTTCGCACCTTATTGATGCTATTTTAGAGAACGATGTTGCATGCGATATTCTTTGCGCTGTAAGTAGATATATCACTGAAATCGATCCTAATATAGTGAAAACAATTTCAACAGCAGTATTTGAAGCCTTGAGAAACGCAGAAGATGAAGAAACATTCACTCAAGTTTGTATCAATATAAGAGATATTTCAAGCAATGAAGCATTTTCTGATTATATGAGTTTATTTGCAAACGAAATAATCCAAAAAATGCAAATTGGAGGAGTTTACTTAACAAATTCTGTGTATACGCTTTCTGGAATTGTTGAGTTATATCCCAACTCTGTTGCAGATATGATGGAAGGTCTCATTAGTCACGTTGTTGGATACTTTAACTCCTTTGATTTGACATCAAGCGATCAAAATATTTCAGCGCATATTTCTTTATTAACTGCATTGATCATCACCAATCCAAGTTTTTACCAATCAAATAAGGAATTGATATTCGGAGTATTAGATATTTGCAAGAATAATGCACAAAGCAGTAGTATTGTCTGTAGTGATATCATGTATATGTTCTGTGAGATCATCAAAGTCGATATTGATGCTTCAAGATCATTTGTTGAAAGTTCGAATACAATTTTCGAAGTAATTGATGCTTCTAATCTTTATGAAGACTGTTATGAAAGTAGGCATAATGTACTATATCTAATGAATAAAATAGGCATCGATGTATCTGTTTTCGGTGATATTTCTGAATCAGAAGAAGAAATTATAGAATAAAGTTTTGTTTGTATGTTTGTTAAAAAATATATTTTAATTATTATTTTAATAAAAAAATCTATAAATAGCTTTATTTCACTTTGAAAATAGTGTTAAACTTATTGACCTTCGCACGACTGTTTCCAAATGACTTCTGGATGAATGTTAAGATATCTTTGTTCTTGATAGCATCAGCAATGATTTGCTTGAATTCGTTAAATGTTTTGTCTGTGATTCCCATCTGATTAATTTCGCTCTTCTTGAGAATCGATAAAGCACTAAGAGAAGCTAATATTTCTGTTGGGATAGCAATTGACCTCTTAGAGGCTTCAACTATACTAGAAATCAATGTCTCGTTGTCGCTAGTTTCTGGTGTTGGAATACACGCAGCAACAATCTTTGTTAATTCTGCAGGGAACTCGCCATCTAAAAGAGAGATAACGAGCGCCATTAACTTAACAAACTGTGATGTCTGCGAGCAATCTGTCTCGCTGAGCATAAGAAGTGATACCAAGAGGGCCTCATAAGCCTTAGGACGCTTGAGATACTTCTCTCCTTCAAGGCATGCGCGAATGACTTTAAAAGCAGCCATAGCGCCATATTCATCCTTTAATGAGAGTGTTTCTGCAAGTTCAAGAATTGAAGGACCGAATTTCTCATTGAAATCATCAGCGACGATTCCATTAGAAACACATGTCTCAACAACTTCAAGGACACTTGCAACTAACTCGAACGAGATTGTTGTCATAACAGCAGCAGTCTTTTCAGATATATTGACCTTCTTTGCAACTTCAGGGAACTTGGCTGCGAGTTTAGCAACAAGATGGAATAAAACGGTGTTGCTATCTGTGAAAGCGTAAAGTGGCAATCCTCCAAATACTGGAAGTTTAGCGTCAAGGATATCAGTAAACGCAACTTCAATCAATTCATTCTTAAGCGCAAACTTCTTTGCGATCTTCTTAAGAACATCAGCAACAGCGTTGGCTTTAACATTCTCCTCTTGCTTTTCAAGGATGCCAAGAAGCTGCGAGAATAATTCACATGCATTCTCTTCAGTCAAACGTGGCAAAATCTCGATAGCAGCATCTAAAGCATAAAAGATTTCACCACCATTGAAATCAGAAAGAGACTTCTTAACAAACTCAACAATGGCTTCATTGTTCTGTCCACCAATTGTTGCTAAAGCTGTAGCGAGTTCCAAGCGCTCCTTGCGTGCCATTGCGTGCTTTGGAGAATTGAAAATTGCATGCAAAACAGGAACGAATTTAGAGCCCTGCTTAGAAACAGCGAAGAAACCAGCAATCCTGCACGCAGCTGAACCAGCATACTCTGATGTAAGGATCCTCTGGGCCTGGGAAACAACAGCGTCTGCAGCTTCTGAAACAAAATCAGCATTGACGTGTCCAATCGAAGACAAAAGATCGATGGATTCCGCAGCAATTTTTGGAGATGGATCTTGAATATGCTGAACTGCAAACTCATAGATTGGAGAGACAACTGTAAGTGGCGTCGAAGCACCTGCGCTGAGGAATCTTTGAACGAGTTTGAAGAAGAATGAAATCGAATTTTCATTGTAGTTCTTGAATGTTGCAATAACTTGCGAAACGAATCTATCTTCGAGTTGTGAATCTTCGTGATCGATAATTGCACGTAATGATTTGTGTGCAGCAGCGAGAATTTGATTATTTGTTGAAAACGTAAGCTTAAGGAGTGTTTGAAGTAACTTCTTATCATTAGAAACAGCAGCAGGATTGCAATAGCAAACAAAACACGCTGCAATTTGTTCCAATTGTGAACCTTCAATTAATTTAAGAACATGCTGTCTTATAACAGGATCTTTGTGGTCAATCGAAATAATATCTGTTGTAGCAACGAATAACGAAAAAGCAGCTGTTGTTGCCGCACTTTGTGGAATTCCAACAGAATTGAGCATTTTCTCGAGAAAAACATTGTGTATTGGTGTGTCGACCTCAACGTGGTATTTGTGTGCGAAGTTCAGCAAAAATGCTGGAATTGAATGTGATTTTTGAAATTCTGAATCAATGTACTTCACTAACTCTTCGAAAATGCTTGTAGCGTTATCAATATCGATGAATGTGAGGAACAGCAAAAGTTTGAGCAGCTGTTTCTCTTTATCTTCTTGTGATGTAATTTCTTTGAGTTTGTTGACTTGTTTGGTGATTGTGTCGGATTCCTCTGTGAACGAATATCGAATTAACAGCGGAATGAATTGAGGAACAATGTAAGGAGTCGTTTCTGCAATATTAAAAAGGCACTCCCAGATTTCCGATGCATTAACGGACTGCTTTGGCTCTTCAGACTCTATGTCATCGTCCTTTCCGATGTTTTCTGAGAGCTTTGCATATAAATCAACGCGATTCATTCCTATGTCTTTGATTCTGAAGTTTACAAAATTTTGGTCTGATTTTAGTTTACTTGTCAAATAGTCAAAAAATAAGGTGAAATCTACATATTACGGGCGTAGCGCGTTTCACACTCGAATCAGAAACACTATAATATTTTAGATTCATATGGTTATAGAACGGCATTACATATAATAATAGTTTCCGATAAAAATGTTCAATCAGTTTCTGATGATGTATCAGTATATTTATCGGAAACTCGATCATCGAACAAAATGATTTATAAATCTTGATTGTTTGTTGGTATATCCCATAAAATAAATGATATATATCCACAACTTCGTTGACATATCAGGTGGGCAGTGTATGCTTATTAAAAGGTCAATGTTTTATTATGAACTATAACGGGGCGATTGGTTGAGTCACATTTGCAGTAACTTATAATTGAAGTATTACAAAATAAACTTGATTGAGTAATATACATAATTGACAAGATTTTAATTTGGATTAAGTTTTGTCGAATCCGAAGAGCATATCGGACAAAAGTTCGTAGATATTTGAGGATGTGGAATGTTTGTGATTCCGTGAGTGAATTCACTTGAATGACCGTATTGATCTATTGTATAAAACGAAATATTGTGCATACCTACTTTCAGATTTTCGGGGACATTGAATAATGCATCGAATTTGACGCAATAAAATTGAATGATGTTGCTTCCTTCATAAAGATATGATCCTTCTTTGATTATAAATGGAATATTTTGAAAAAATAAGGAGAAGTCCGATCCTGAGTCATATTGTGTATTGAGTCGATATCATTCTGATTAATTGCAGCTTTTAACATAACAGTTGATCCATTTTTCATATTAAGTATATTTCCGCTGAGTTGGATTGTTCTACCAGGTTTACCATAAGAATCTTGCGTTAAATCATCTAAAGATAATATAGGATATTTAACAATCGGTGGATTTTCAGAAGGAGAAGGTGCTAATCTGAAAAATATGGTTTCTCCTGGTTTTATCAATCTGTTCTTCCATGAAAATGCAATTCCTGAGTCATAATTTGCGAATAATTCTCGGTTATAATTTTCAAATGCGTTTTCTCCACGATATACATAATATCCAAACTAATATGTGACAACATCATATCCTCCAAGACTCTTCAATATAAATGATGTAATTTTTCCATTTCTATCTGTCGTAGAGAACCCTCTGTCTTGTCCGTTGTCATCTCTGATGTTTCGAATTGTAGCTCTATCATCATTGTCAATCTGAATATCGGCAATGACTGCAATAGAAACATGATGATCAGCATTTCCTTTATTTGTAACTTTGAAGCCTATATTTGCAAAACTTTCTGAATTCTCATTAAGGATAACAGTTTCTAACTCGCACTTCCTGAGCTTTGCCTTGTTGTTTGTTGATTTATTCACCTAGCTGTAATCAAATGAATCGACATTAAAATATGTTTGAAATCCATCATCATTGTAAGTTGTCTGCTTGCCATCAATATGGATGTTAAAGTTTGTCCTGTTAACGGTAGATTAAAATACATCAAGCAAAGGCATGAAAGGAGATAAAAAATATTAAAGTAACAATGATTTTGATTTTGTGTTTAATTTATAAAGTATATCGTGTGGTAAGAAAAATTAAATTTTTGAATATATTCCATGATTGGTACCGATATACAGCAACTCAAGGTAAAAATATCGCTTTGCAATATACTTTGCATGACATTTTGGATTTTTCTTTAGCTTCGATTCCAAAGTAATCACTGTATCTTCTTATGCAATAAAGAGATAATTAATCTAACAGATCCCTCATAATACCAACTAATAGCATCCAATATTAAAGTTGCTGTTGATATGTATCTCATATTTTCTATCGAGATAGATTATTGTTTTGCTCACTGCAATTTTTGATATAATTTTTTGTTATGCAAATTTTACATGCAATATTTTTATGATTATTTGGCAAATTTGGAAAGGTTGTTTACGAGTCAAAATTTACGACAATATTATATTTACATGACAAAATTATCTAATTTTTTTTGACAATCAAAGGGATTACTCGACAAAGTTTCGAAATATTTGTGAAATCATAAATTGACAAAAAGGTGACATTCCGGTGAATATCATTTTTAATGTTTGAGGATCATTCAGACAGACGTCACCGCTCTAACAAATACGTTTCCATCTTCTCTGGCATTCTTTTTGGTGCCGCGTGGATGGTTTTCATCGATGCTGTTATTGTTAGCTACAAATACGACAAATGCAGAGCTTACGAATGGATTGGCGGCGTTGCCGGTACAATAGGTTTATTCCTTATCAGCAACCTTCCATCAGCAATGTTCCAAAAGAAGGGAGGATGGAGCGAAGAAGCTGAATGCTATCAGAAAGCTATTTTGATTATTTCCACATTCCTTCTTTTTGGTGGAATGGTTGCCTCCATTTGGATCTTCGTCGGTGCTAAAGTCTTCACAGAAGCTACAAATGATTTAGTAAAATTCCGTGGATGGGGTGCTATTGTTTGGACAGTAGGCATCATGTTTTCCGCCTTCGCATGGCGTTTCATGTGGCGTGATCCATCTGATTTCTGAATGTTATAAGATTTGCCTCAATTTAAATTAATGTTACTTTTCATTAAAACATTTATATACGTTTGTGTTACTTACATGCGAATCAATATTAAAAAAAAATCATATCTTATTTGAAAAAAAAAAAAATATTTTTCAAATTAATTTAATTTTAGAACAATTCTTATTGCTATCGTTGTTTTTCATAGAAGCAAATCTTTAATCTATAACAAAGTTACGAAATAAGAAAAATAAAATTAAAGATATTAACTATATAAATAGGAATTTAAGGTACTAAGTTCGAATTCCTCATATACGTGTTTTGTAAATTTGTCTGAATAAAAACTTTAATTAAGGCCCGACTTGCATCTGATGTAAACTATTCAAAAATATAACCTTATGAGATGAAATTTTACTTTTGAAGGAAGCTTAGAGAAACCTGGCGTGAGTTTGAATAAAAAATTTTTATATACCATGCTACTTCTATGTATATGCTATACGTCTGCGGTATCAGATTTTGATAATTTCATAATTTTTTTTCAACTCAAAAAAATTCGCAAAATTCGAGTCCTGATGAATTACTTTAACCTTATTTCGCACAGCCCAACCTGATCGGTATTTTCATGATTTTCTTTGTTAGGTAACAACTAGATTTTTTTTGGATCGGGGTATACATAGGAGATATCTTCTAATTCCTATTATTTACCTGAGAAACAGAAAGTCAAAATATGCTGAAAAAAAGCCAGACTTGCATGTAAAAGTGAGATGTCTGTAAATGACATTTATGCCAAAATAAGCACATAAAACACATTTGGTTAATGTGTTTTATCTATTTTATCAACAAAAATCAGTTATTTATGAGGAATAAAATTTTTCAAAAAATAAAATGTTTCTAAGTGAGTTCTTACGAATGTATTATGCAATTTAGATACCAACTGTAAGCTTACTAACTCTCAACATTGTTTTGTTAATAAAAATAGAAAATCAACAACTTATTCAATGTTCAGCTGGTTTTTCATAAGATAATCCGATATGGATATACAAAATGAGCATTCAGCAGTCGGAATTTTTGCTTTATATGCTTATTTCTGTGGGTGCATACAAGGTATGGAACTCTTTATTTTCAAAACATTTTGGGTTGAAACTTTGGGCATAGCATCTATATGCATATAGAAACAATGTATGCATGGATCGCAAGTCTAAACAGTATCCCGAGATATGAAGCAATAAAGTCTCCATTATTGATAACCTTATTTTAGCGGACAGTTTTCGCTGTATTTAAAAACTGAACAGAGAGTTTTATCATTTTCAAAGGAGCAGTCCTACTAACAAAAATCCAGAAATAATGTATTTAATGAGTGATTTAGTCTCGGTTATTTATACATCAAAATGATAATCGCGTAATAAAACTAACATAGTTTAAATATTCGCATTTATAAATAATTTCACATAAATTGACTATACTATTTGTTTGACATTAAGAAAAAGTCGGTTTTCTATCAAATCTTATTTATATGAGGAAAAACTAATATTATATATTGTTGTTTTAAACATGTTGATTTGATTATTTTAATTTTTGTTTTTCAAGAATTCGATTAATTCACTTTTACTAATATGAAATCAAATTTGCTATAATGTTGTGTAATATCATGCACACATGTACTATTAACTAATAAAACAACATAACTCTCTAAAACTCTACTTAATATGTTAATTCCAAATCTAGTTTTTTTAAATTTAAGGAACTAAAGCCTCCTTCCTTTACAGTTAGACTCCAAATTTGATAGTAATCATTTTAAGCAAAGGTTGTTTTTTTAACAAATTTTGATGTTTTCTCCCACTATAAATGAAAAATCATCAAAAAAATTTAAGGCGAATTGTCACTTTTACATGCAAGTCGGGCCTTAAATTACATTTCGGAAAGAAGAACATAAAGCCTCATTTGGTCAATGAAGTAAGAATGGTATCCAGCAAGATTCTTGTCTTCTTGCGATCTCGCCATTGTTGCCGTCTTGTCGAGCGAGTCAGCATGTTCAACTTGATCTGCTTCTTCGATGCAAGCTGTGATCTTGTCCCACATGTTGAGTGTGACCTTTCCGATGTTGTTAGCGCATTCTATGATAACTGAATCTTCGTTGTACTTCCAAACGAAGTACATTTCCTTCAATATTCTATCTGGTGTCTTTGGAATGGCTTGAATCTGTGTTAAACCAAGTCTGCAGAGGTTATACATCGCACAGCGGGCCTCCTTGTCAGAAACAATGGCTTCGTCTTCGAGTTGCCTTGTATCAGCAACTTCTAAGTCTTGAAGTGTCTCGAAAATTCTTCCATGCATTTGGCTGAGTGCTGTTTCAACAAATGAGTTTGCATACATCAACTGGATCTTGCGGATGCAGTTTGGAACATTAAGATCGTGAACAGCGAGATCTTCAGCAGTTGTAATCAAACCAAGAATTGGATTTGAAAGTCTCTCGAGACGTTCAAAGAAAACGTTAGCTGGCATATCTGAGAAGTTTCTGTAAACATCTGTACTAGAAAATCTTGAATATGGTATACCTTCGTTTCTTAATTGTTCATCTGGATGTTCAGCTATTTTACGGTAATGAACGTAGTTGCAGCAGTGTGCATTGGAAAGAATCTTGTCGATGATGTATGCATAATCTGGTCCGAAGCATTTATTAACGAAGTTTATAATATATCTTGCTCTAATGAACTGAGCACACACACTCCAGTCAACGGAATATGCATCTGTTGGTATTTCTTCGACAACTGGTGCTTGTTTCGGCTGATTAAGAAGAGCTTCTTCTTCTCTTTGTTGCTGAGCTTTAGAAACTCTCTTTTGGTTCAATTGGAGGTTTGTGATTCTGCGCTCCAACGAGAAAACGTCCTGAGAAGTGAATGGACGATAACTGCGAATTCCTTTGCATAAAAATCCGAGATTGAAAAGTTCTTTTGTTGTTTGTTCGAATTTCTCAAATAATGTAACAGAATTTTGCTCTTCACCTGCTTGGAAGTCTGTTGCTGATTTAGCTTCGTTTTGAATGAAATATTTCGCTCCCTGCTCAATAGTGCAGACACCTTGCAGCAAGTAAATATATAATACATCGAGAAGTTCTTGTTTAGCGTATGCTGTTCGAATTTCTTCAAGCAAAATTGATGGAGCGGCTAAAATAAAGAGCGGGAGTGTAACTAATGAAATATTCGCGCGCTTTCCTTCGCCTTTGATGTTGACGACGCCGTGAACATACATTGCGAGAACGACTGTTTGAACATCAGTCACAGAAATATTTGTCCTCGAGCTGATGAAGCCAAGTGGGCATGGTCCGTAGTCGTTGATAGCTTCTGCAACGATCCTCGCCGTTCTTCCGAATAAAACTTCGACGATCATAAGGACGAGATCCTTTTTTAGTCCACTCACACTCATTTTTCTGTCTTTTTGACACTTTATTTTGACATCTATGATTTATCCATTAATTTCTATTTTAAACAAAAATTTTAAAAATTTTGATGATTTGTTTCTTGAATTTAAATTCTGCCGTGTTAATTTACATGGCATAATATTTAAATCTCAGGATTATAATGATATCATATAGCAAACTTTATCCTTAATTTGATTCCAGTAGTATAAAATTAGACCTTAAATATTCATACTGGTGGAGAAAAATCGAGATGTTTGAGTAGGCGTAGAAAATTCAGTGACGCCGCTATGATTTATTAATGGTTTATCTAAATTTGTGAAAATAAAAAATATATATATATTATGAAAAAATTAATATATTGTTTCTTCTAATAAATAATTATGACAACAACTCAAAATCTTCTTAATTTAACACAAGAACAATTTAATGAAATTTTCATTGGTGGAAATCCGGCAGTATTTTTCCTTCTACGGTGTAGTCCCGCGACCTTCATAACTTTTTATCTGATCAATATTTTTTCGATTTGAAAATACTTTCATGTACATATTGATATTTGTCTATGCAGTGGTATAAGTGGCACAGTCTATATATCTATCAAATCATTGATTGCATTTCAAATCGTCCAAAAACATACGATTTCCAGCATAAATGTATGCGCTACTATGCAGCATATGATATTCTATGTGTATTATTGATTCAAATGCCTCTTATACGTTTAAAATTAAAAACGCAACTAATTCATTAATTGATTTGAGGGCGATTATACACATGAAAGTTATTGAATTTGATGGGATTTGGATTTGCAGCTGTAATAATGTAAAATTTTAGAATTTTAGATTTGG